>JAODAL010021008.1:0-68063 GCA_025379985.1 Phyllomedusa bahiana | reverse complement strand
ACCACCGACATGGATATTAGCACGGCCACGGCCGCTATATCTCTGTGACAGCTCACTGGGTGAGCTGGGTGGATGTCTCTGGGGGTGACGGTGACTCTCAGGCTTGGCTCAGGCTCTTCAAACCCGCAGGGATGGTGCAGGGCTCTGTCCCCCCAGGTCCTCGGGTGGCATCACGTGCCCAGAGAAACCAGGCCGTGTTGAAATTAATCTGTCTTGGAGACCGTCCACACACAGGTCAGGAGCTGTGGACGGCTCTCCTCAACGAGACCGAGCGCTGGCTAGTGACAAAAACCTTGTGCCAGGCAAGGTGGTGTGCGATAACGGGCGAAATCTGTTGGCCGCCCTTAAGATCGGTAGGCTGGAGCACATCCCTTGCCTGGCACGTCATGAACCTTGTCGTCCAGAAATTTCTAAAGAGCTACCCGGGTCTGGACTGCCTGCTGAGGAAGGCTCGAGGTCTGAGTTCGCACTTCCGCCGTTCGCACCCTGCTTCCTCCCGCCCTGGCGGGCGTTTGCAGCTCAGCTCGGTCCTCCCTCGCACCGTCAACCGTCTCATTGTTGACGGGGGCAGGTAAAAAGCATTGCACCATCCTTCCCCAGTTTTGAAGAAGCCATCAAAATGGTCAGTGCGGACAATGCCCTTGTCAGAAATGAGCATTGTGGTGATCTTAGTTCTGGAACGATTTGTTGGACACTCTGAAACAACAGGACCCGCCAGCTACGGACGAGGAGACGGACACAGATGCGGACACGGAGCCTTTCTCTCCGTCGAATCCACAAGGCCCGATAGTTTTTTCAGTCTTCATTAGGCAGTGGTTCGGGGTCCAGGGCTAGTGCAAGGCGGCGCATCAGCTCTCAGGGTGCATCATCTCAGGCAAGTCAGGCTTGTGTTGAAGCTGTGCCGGAGGAAGCGGAGGAGGAGGTTTTCCTAGACACCGATGTTACCGACGTCCCTGCCTTGGAAAGAGGTTGGCGCGAATTTGAGGCGGAGGAGGAAGATGAGGAAGATCAGTTTGCTAGTACCCCTCGGCCCAGAGGCTTGGGAAATCAAGGCTCCATCTCTCACATGAGTTCTTGGATGCTCCATTTCCTCCAACATGATCCTCGCATTAAGGCCATCAAAATGAACAACAGTTACTGGGTGGCCACCCTCCTGGATCCCCGATACAAAACAAAACTCAGCACTTTCCTTCCACCCACTCAAATAGAGAGCAAAATGCAGGAAATGGAGACCTTGCCGAATGATCAACTGGAGACATCTGTTGCATCTGCTTCACATTCCTCAAACGTCACGGTGGAACAACATCAGCGACGGGACAGCAGTAGAGTGCCAAGTAGCCATAGCGGCAGCAGCGGCAGCCACAGGCAAGGTGGCAGAAGCCTAATGGGTGACCTCTGGCAATCTTTATTTACCACCTCACCAACGCATGCAATACAGGGCACACATCCAACACACAGAGACCAGCTTAAGATCATGGTGCACGAAACTCAGCGTCTCAACACCAATGTTTTTGTATGTGGTCCGGACCCAATAGACTTCTGGGTATCCAACATGGACGAATGGCCCGAGCTCGCTCGCTCGCCACGCCATAGAGGTGTTGTCCTGCCCAGCAGCCAGCATCATATCTGAGCGGACCTTCAGCACAGCTGAACGAGTCAAAATTACAGACAAACGCATCCTGCTTTCCACAGATAATGTGAATCTTTTGACCTTTCATCAGCTGAATCAGGCATGGAGATCTCTGATGATTTTGTTGGCCACCAATGCTGAGGTCCCCCGATTTAATTTTGCCGGTCCTACTTCACATTCCTCATCAAACAGAAATGGTCTCTTGAAAACTTTTTTTAAAATGATTCATTTCTTACTGCAATTTTTTATTTCTCTTTTCCCAACATTTCATTTTGCTGTTTTGGCTGTGAGAGACTGTAAAAGACAGCCAAGGTTTTCATGACAACACCGTATTCCATTTACACACTTTATCTTTAAAGTTTCGCCTTGTCAGATGGTTTTGAGGTCATGTTCTGTAGATACAGCTATATGATATGGTCCTTTGGAACAGAAATGTGGCTTCTAAGTGGCATTTCTCACATCACAATTTGTTCATATAGTGGCTGGAGAAGTCATATTTATAATTTTTGGGTCATGTGCCTGTGAATACAGCTATAATCATGTCCTATTGGAACAGAAAATGTGCGCTTCTAAGGTGGCATTTTTCCCTCACAATTTTCACAGTGCTGAGAAGTCATTGTTTATAATTAGTTGGGTCATGCTGCTTTGAATTGCAGCAACACTACGGGTCCTATTCTAAAAAATGTTGTTTTCTAACAGACATATGTTTTTTACAATTTCCAAAAGTGTCTCAAGGGTCATGCTTTGAATTTTTTGGTATTTTGCTGTGACAATGCAGCTATACACAGGGTCCAGTTTAAAAAAAAATTTGTTCTAAACAGACATTTGTTCTTCACAATTGTCAAAAGTGCTCATGGTCATGTTTTGAATTTTTGGGGTATTTTGCTGTGAAATGCGCTAGACTACAGTCCTATTGTAAAAAACGGTGTTTCTAACATACATTTGATCTTCACAATTGTCAATAGTGGCTCCAAGGGAGATGTGCTGTCAGAAACAGAATAGGTGGACACTGTATAATGGACACATATTGCAAATGACTAGTTTTTTGCAAGATCTTTAACATAGCTAGCAATCCTTTTGAAGGGACAACCATTCAATACAATTAAAAAAGAGAAACAACAGACATGGTGGGATTCCATCCTATTTTAAAAATGTGTATTTCTAGAAATTAATACTACAAAGAAACTTGCATGTAACAAAAGTAGTCTGGAAAAAAATTCCTCTGAGATTGTACAAGGGAGGTACAGGAAGACTGACCAGATGTAGGTTATTCAGAGGACATGGAGTATGGAAGCACGACAGAAACAAAAACAGAGAACAATTTCTCACACGTTGAGTAAAAGAGAAAAGAATCCAAAAAAAGGGCACCTGGGTGGAACAGAGCGTGTAACCACCATAATTTACAAGTGAAGGCTCATTGGTCCGCACTCATACGAGGGAATCGCTACCCAGGTCTTGACTGTGTACCCAGAGGAAGCTGGAGGACTACCACACACTTTCTTACTCTGCTTTCTTCACGACTGTTTTTTCCGTTGCTGCGTCATAAGGCAATTTTACGCGTGTAAAATAGAATGACTGGACCGACAGCCTGGGCCTCACCACAACCCACTGTAAATCTGGTCCTGGCAGCTGACCCTGCTGTTAATAGATGACAGACCCTAGCCTGGGCTCTCACCGCACCCACTGTAATTCGTGTGCCCTGGAAGCTTGGACCTCCGTGTTAATAGAGACAGACTCTAGCCTGGGCTCTGACCACACCCACGTATTCTGGCCAGCAGCTGGAATCCGTGTTACAGATGGCTGACGGCAAGCACTGGGCCGTCTCACGTTAGGGCAATCAGGAAGAGCTTCAACATTTCTCAAAAAAATCAGATTTCTGAAAAAGGAGATTTCTGTGAGGTTAAGTAGTTTCAAAAAGGGCCCTCAGGCTCGACACAAATTGCACAATTTTGAGGCTAAAATTTTCTGGGGCTGAAGTCACTATGGGATCCATCATTTGAATCGCCAGAGAGTCTGTCCCTAATCACTTAAGAAGGATTTTGTAGAAAATATGAAACCCTTTGAATTGATTGGCTGAATACTCTCAGAAGCCAGGAGGGCAAATGTCTTCTCAACAAAGAATGTTTGGGGATGATTAGGACATTTTTATTACTTATGGGGTGTGCGGACGAATTAACACATCTACACGTGTAAAAAAATACCTTTAAAAACTGCAGGGAGGGGTGTATGTTGTATGTTATCACACTTGAAAAAAAAGAAAAATGATAAAAATGTAAAACTATAAATAAAACTTTCCAAATAAATTCTGTAAATAAATGTCAGTTTTCCAAAAAATATACTAAATGACAGTCCACTGTACAATAATAGCAATAGTGCACTTTGATCTGTGGGTCAAACAGTTTAGGGGTCCATGCTGTGGTACAGGACAGGGAATAGGTCTATGTCCCGTGAAACTAAAGTGGTGTTTCAAAACTCCTATTCGCACATTTAATCTGAGGTCAGACAGGTTTGATGGTCCATACTGTGGTCCAGGGACAGGTATAGTCAATGTCCAGTGGAAACTAAAATGGTGTTGAAAGAGCTCCTATTTCCGCACTTTTAATCTGTGGGGCAGACGGTTTAATGGTCATTCTCCGGTACAGACAGTATATAGTCAATTGTCCAGTTCAACTAAATGGTGGTTCCAAAGATCTCCTTTTTGCGGCACTTTTTTAAATGTGGGGGTCATGCAGGTTAGGGGCTCATGCTGTGGCCAGGACAGGTATAGTCATGTCCGTTTCAATAAAAATGGTGGTTCAAAGACTCCTTTTTACGGCACTTTAATCGGTGGTCAGACAGGTTTTAATGGTCATACTGTGGTACAGAACAGGTATAGTCAATGGCCCAGTTTCAACTAAAATGGTGGTTCAAAGACTCCTTTTCCCGGCACTTTTAATTTTGGGGTCAGACAGGTTTTAATGGTCATACAGCAGTCCAGGACAGGTATAGTCAATGTCCAGTTCAACTAAAATGGTGGTGAAAGACTCCTTTTCCCAGCACTTTTTAATCTGTGGTTCAGACAGGTATAATGGTCATACTTTTGGACAGAACAGGTATAAGTCAATGTCCAGTCAACTAAAATGGTGGGTGTAAGACTCCTTTTCCCAGCACTTTTTAATCTGTGGGTCAGACATGTTTTACATGGTCATACTGCGGTACAGGACAGATATAGTTAATGTCCAGTTCAAACTAAAATGGTGGTTGAGAAGACTCACACCTTTTTCCGGCAACTTTTTAAATCTGGGGGTCATGCAGGTTTGGGTCTCATGCTGCTTTTCCAGGACAGGGATAGTCAATGTCCAGTTCCAAGGATAATGAAGGTTTTCAAATCATACTGCCTTCTGGCATTTTTTAATTTGTGGTGATGCAGGTTTAAGGGTCGGCTGTGGTGCAAAAAGGGATAGTGAATGGTCGTGATTTTTTTCTGTGGCTTTTTATAACCTAAGTGTGTTGGCCTAAGATGTAGCACGTATCCATATTGACTTGTTGTTGATGTTTAATCCAGCTTCTCCATCCCTGTTTGGTGTAATAATAAGGTGTTGTTCCTCTCCCATAGACTTTAATGGATCATCGGCGATAATCTATTAATCGACTATCGGATATCTTATTGATAATTGCCGATATCGACTATTGACCCGATGACGATAGTCAACGTAATCGCTCATTACTAGTTAAAAGCTAATCATTGTGGTGAGAAAACACCTTTTAGGTAATAAACATAAGTACAATGGACGTTATAGATTTATGCACTATCCATGAGACACCGTGCCTAATTCTGCCTAATTGTATGAAGATCAAATGTCCAGCTATAACATTTTTCAAAAAGGGGTTTTGCCATGATGTAAAATTGACGTGGGAAGCTTGCAAATTAATAAAAAACATTTTCACCATTCATTATTATAAAAATTCTGCACCATTTTTGTTTTAGCTGCTCCTTTAGTGACCCATTGTTTACAGCTCGTCTCCAGGGGATACGACCAGGGCTAAGAGCTCCTCAGTCCTGATCACACATGCTCAGACATCACCTCTCCTCTCAGGCAGCTACTGAGTGTTCAAACCCCAGGTGCTGTTGCTCTACTTCTGTCCTCTGTGCTCCTTAGTAATTAGTCCAATGTTGCAAATAAATTAAAATAAAGAAATCTCAATGAGGTCTGTGCATTGATAAAGAGAAAAAAATCCACAAGTTTGGTTCCTGCAGAGATTTGAACCTAAGACCTTTTTGCCTGTATAAACAGACCTTTCTTTGACTATAGAGAGGAAAGGTCTGGTGATGTCATCCTGCTGGTCACATGATATGCAATTCAAACACATCACACACCCCCCCCCTTCTGAGCACACAGAGGTGAAGAGCTGGATGCAGGAGGTATGAAATGAGATCGTGGCAAAACCCCTTTAAGAGTTTTATTGTCATGTGATGTTTATGATCTACTACCATAGACCTTCCTTTATTAAAATGTGTTTCTGGAGAACATCCAGTCAATGTGTCAGTATACAATACAATATAACATAAGCAAGGTTGGTACCAAGAATTGGGCATTCAAATAGTTGGAAAACAGAAATGCTGCTGATGAGGTGATCTGGCTGAATATTCATAAAATGAGCTAAAAGCAAAACTATTTCAAATGATTTATTCAAGGTGTAAGTCTATAACATAAGTTCTTTCCATGTCCCATAAGCTTTCAAGAAGTCTATGTAGTATAATTATTCGTCACACATCAAGTCTGTTCAATGACTTGTCTTGAATGGTCCATTAAGAGTACCGAGCTGTTGCCATTGACATAGACCATTGATTTCATCTACTTTAAAAATAAGATCTGACTGCCCAAATCCCAAGACCTGGCCTGTTACATGTGCATTATGGAAAATTCAGTGAGATCCAAGTTTAGACTTGCTCGGTCTAATGGTTTTACCACAGCACATATTTTACTGTTTGAGCTTCTTATGAATTTATTATTTTTTGCTGCTAATCTTGGGAGTTACTTGCTCTGTTCTGTAACAGGTATACAGAGCCATTACCAGCTTCAGTCCTGCATAGGCACAATGCTTGGATAGACAACATATGTAAATACTAGACTGGTGCAGGCCGCGTCCTGACTCTGAGGCTTTTCACAGAGACGGGCTGGCAGAGGTCCAGCAACTTACTCCTTCCATCAGGCGGTTTCAATCAGTCTGGGGGAAGACAATATGTTCTTATGATTACAGCATCTGGTCTAACTCAGCCAGAAAGGAAGTGAAGGAAAAACCCTTAACCCCTTACTGCCAATATCATGCAAAAACAAGGGCTATCCCCAAGGCCGTGTTCACTTGGAATTCTATAAGTTAGCATTACAGTCAGTCCAACAGCATATTATTTCTTGGAATATCTACCTTTCTGTCTACCAAAGCTTTCTTTTCCAGGAAAAGGTTTCATTACACTACTAAAATCTTATGACAATATCCATTGGACCTGCTGAGTACCAAGTGTTCAAACCCCCTTCTTAAAATCAAGTCCCAGTGACTAGTGACTTAGTATTTGTTTGTTCCGAAAGACACATGTATGAAACGGTTTTGGTCTAAAACTCACTTTTTTGCCCATTTGTTTCTATGGATGAAAAAGTGAGTTTTAGACCTAAATAGTTTCATACATGTGGCCCTAAGTGTAGGTAACAATAACATACAGGAATATATACAGGACTAATTAGACACAGCTCTCAAATTGGTTCCAGAGGTACTATGATTTAGGAAGTTTTCTGGCAATGACTTAATTGGAAGTTACAGTATTTGAATAGTCCTGACCATGTAACTAAAACCACAGCACAAATATAGAGGCCTTTCATTTAGATGAAAATCCCTTTGGGGCATAGGTACAAGTAACACAAGCTACCTTTAAAGCTCATTACTGTACATTACTTAAAAAAACAAATGTTAGTGGATTATTAGATGCCTGGTAGATTTCTGAGCTCTGACCTCAGCAAAGTTTGGCTACTCAACAATAATTACTACGGATTTATACCTGCATTGGTACTATAGTTGAAGTTCTATATATCTATTGGTAAAGCTGCAGTCACTCCAAAAGCTAGGCATAAACATGATCTATTACCTTCCATTTGGTAGCATGGTGGCCTAGAGGTTAGCACTGGGGCCCTGAGTTAAACTCTGAAGAGCAATAGCTGCATCGAGTCTGTAGGTTGTCTTCATCTTTGCATTGGCTTCTTGTCGCTTCCTCTAAGGTTATGTTCACACGGCATAATTGCGGGGCGTAAATACGCCCCTTAATTACGCCAGGAATTCGAAAGCTTGCGCCGACTCCAGCGGCGCGGGGGTGCCGGCCGCCCGCCGGCCCCATAGACATTCATTACTAGCGACGCGTATTCGCCGCTAGTAATTGACATGTCACTTATCTCCCCCCGCGGCGGATTGTGTGAGCGGGGAGAGGAGGCGTAATCCATAGTTTTCTATGAGAACTGTGAATTACCGTAATTATTGGGACGTATCTCAGCCCGTATTGAGCGCACTATGGCGTGAAATACGGGCCGAAATACGGGCCAATTTCACCCGTGTGAACATAGCCTTATGCTCTAAAAACATACTGACAGGTTAAGTGGCTTTCTATGTAATTTGCACTGGTGTGTTGGAGTTTGGGAAATCAATGTGAACTGATATCCCTGAACAACATTGTGAATTACGTTGGTGCTAAATATACAATACAAAAATAAATCTTGAATAAAATCAACTACCTATTTATTTGCTAGAAATGGCAGGGATAAAGATTTTCCCAGCTGTAGATCGTTAAAAGGTTTTCTCACTACAGAGATTAACTTTCAACATTAATTTTCAACATTTGCGTTGCTCTTTTGGTTTTCCCCTGGTCATGAAATAAGAGAGAGTTTATATGCCCTGAATATACACAACTTTCTCTAGTAACGGCCATATTTCCCTTCATGATTAGAAAGGGAGCAGGGAGTGACGTCGCCATGGATGGAGATCACTCCAGATCAGACTCTATCGCTAACAAGATTAGCTTTTGTTTACAGATAAGCAATTGTTTTCACTCCTCAGAGCACCTGTAGCTTTGTTTAATGGAGATCATCTTTGTAATGTTTCAGCTAGCTATATAGGAGTGTAGGGACCAGTCCAAATGGCTGTCTGTAAGCACGAGACCAGCACCAGTCTTTAAAGGGGATGTATCGCTTCTTCGGTTCGTGTGTTTTAAAGTATTTTCAATTTCTCAGTTCTACAAATCGAGGGGCGTTTCTTCCCCTCCCAGCTGGGTGTTTCTTAACCGAAGGGTGACGACATCATCCCCCCCTTCATGCTCGCTCCCAAACCCTGTTCTCCCCTACCCCTTTGTCTGAGTTCACATCTCACTGTTCCTCTCCATATGTCTTATTTTGTAAGAGCTGTTTAAATACCACATACCTGCATTCAATCTAGAAAGTCTTCTATGAACTCAGTCTTCTATGATCTCTTCTCCTCTCTCAGCTGGAGGTTTGTTACAGTTGAATCCAGTCTTCTATGAACGGCACAGACACAGATCTCCCTTCTATGCAGGAGAGTTAGGCATCATGGCACAATTTTGCTTTTTTCTGATTGTAGAATAAGCTGCAGTGTGTTTCTGCTGGGTGTGCAGACTGAAATTGCTGCTCACTTAGTCTGAGTGAGAGAAGCAGGGATCGAGGCACATCTCTGCTATTTTCTGATTGTAGAAGCCCTGAAGTGTTATTGTGTTTTTTCTCGCTATTCAGAGTGAAATTCCTGCTGGTCCCTTACTCTGAGTGAGAGAGACAGGAATGCTCGCTCGCTTGAATCCGACCGGGGTGGGGGGGGGGGGGCAGACAGAATGTAAATTAGTAGAGCCGTCAGCCAATGACAGGACAGGAGGTGGAATCCGACCGGCACTGGGGAACTGTGTTTACAGAAACAGAAGATAAGGCAGACAGTGAAAACAAGACAGCTATGCTAATGACATCCATAAAAAGTTATTTATTATAATTATCAAACTGAATTAAATGTAATTATTAACATTTAATGAAAAATGTGATCATATAAAATTAACTGTTCTAAAGGATATGCTGGAAGACTACTCACATTCCCATACCTTAGAGGCATCTATTACCCTTGCTATTCTGCTAGACCAGTGTCTACAGGAACATCTACAGGAACGTAACAAGGAGTGTTCTGAATCTTTTTGTCTTCCTCGGACACACTGAGATTCTACACCTGACCCAGAGCCATACAAGTAGGATCCACCAGGATTGCAGGCCCTTCTGCAAACGAAGGGGATTGTGCTTCTACTGTGGACATTTTCCGACACTTCATTGGACAGTTTGTTATTGTGTAATTGGATGACATTTTGGTGTTTTCCTCTAACTGGGCTTCTCAAATGCTGTACTTCAGGTCATTAGAGAAATTCACCTATTTGCCAAGTTAGAGAAATATCTGTTTGGAGTTCACAAATTACAGTTTTTCGGTTACTGTACATTCTGTCTTCTCACACCTTTCGCATGGATCCTGTCAAAGTTCGGGCTCCTTTAGATTGAGTTCAACCTAATTCCCTTAAAGCTCTACAGAAATTCCTAGGGTTTGCCAATTATTATCAAAAATGTATTCAGAATTCTGCTTCTATAGCCAAACCTGTGATGGATCTGATGAAAAATTGGTCTGATTTAGCTAACTGGAAACCTGACGCTATCGTGGCTTTTGGAACTCTGAAACACTGCTATGCAGAAACCCCTGTTTTGGTTCAGTCTGACCTCTTATGCCCTTTATGAAACTTCTAAGTTATGCATAGGAGCTGTTCTCTGTCAAGGACCTCCCTCTCTTACAAATTTACATCCCTGTGCCTCAAATTAAATCCACTGAGAGAAATTCTGATACTGGCAATCGAGAACTTGCTATCAAATGGGCTTTTGAAGAATGTCGTCACTTTTTAGAGGAAGCTAGAAACCAGATAACCATAATAGCTGACAATAAGAATCTGACCTATCTGGAATCTGCCAAGAGACTTTAACCCAGACAGGCTAGAGGGGCTCAATTTTTTTTACTAGATCTGATTTTAAGTGTCACGTATAGACCTGGGTCTAAGAATATTAGAGCTGACGCATTGTCTTGATATTTTTGTTTCACTCAGTCCCTGGACTTGCCACCAGAACCCATTATGTATCCTCTGTCTCTAAAGATTTTGCCTCAGTTACAAGAGACATTATCACTTAGCCCTGCCCACCACTCCTGCGGGGAAGTTATTTGTTCCCCTACAATTAAGACTCAGCCTGTGTAATGAATTACAAGATTAAGTATTGTGTGGTCACCCAGGAATCTTGGTAACCAAAAGACTGATCTTTCGTTCCTACTGGTGGTCATCTATGATTAGTGATGTCACCGCCTGTAAGACTTGTGCTCAAGCTAAGACTTCTCGTTTGTGACCAATGGGGGAACTTTGTCCATTGGCTATCCCTCAAAGGCCAAGGCCCCATTTATCTATAGACTTTATCACTGATTTCCAGAGAGTAAGAAGGTAATCTGAGTTGTGTTTGACCAGTTTATTAAAATTTGTCATTTTGTTCCTATTTCTCAGCTCTCAAATTCCCAAACTCTGTCTAAATTATTTATTTATTGTTTTTGTCAGAAGAGTGCAGTTTGTGGCTCAGTTTCGGAAAGATTTCTGTGCGAAACTCGGAGTTGAGTTGTCTTTTTCGTCAGCTTTCCATCCTGAAAACAATGGTAAGACGGAGAGTTTAACCAGACACTACTGTTCTGAAAACCAAGCCAAGTGGGCTTCATTTCTCTATCTAGTAGAATTCACCATTAGTAATCGTCTTCATACATGTATTAATGCCTTGCCATTTCTCTGCAATTTTGGTTTCCATCCTCGCTTTTGTCCTCCCTCTCTTTCCTATTCCAAAAACCCAGAGGTGGAGATAGAAGCAAATAAACTGAGCACAGTTGAACCTGAAGGAAACTGAAGTTACTCAAAATAGAAATACCGATGAAACACATCCTGTAGGGCCTTTATTCTCATTGGGCGATAAAGTTTAGTCTTCAACCAAGAGCTTGAGACTCAAAGCATCTTGTCGTAAATTGATGCCGAGATTTATAGGTCCATATGAGATACTTCAGGTCATCAATTTAGTGTCATATTTTCTACGCCTTTCTCCGTCCTTTAAAATTCATACATTTTCCACAAATCCCTCCTGAAGAAATATGTCCAGTTAATCCTCCTAAGAAGCCTCCTCCTCTGGTGCTAGTCAAAGGAGACTTAGAATTTGAGGTGGAGAGACTTATGGATTCTCGTTTATTATGTAACCTTCTGCAGTATCTCTTACATTGGGAAGGGTACGGACCAGAGAAGCGAACATAGGTACCGATCTCGTCGGTTCCTGCCAATCACTTGGTAGGTGAATTTCACAAAGGATTCCCTTCTAAGCATTCTCTTAGAACTGAGGATCCAGCATCCCCTCATAAAATAGGGAGTAATGTCAGCACGTTGCTCATTTAAATTTGTCACCCAGCCTCAGTATGGCTTTGAGAAGCACTGATTGACTTCTTCTCCATCCAATCCATGGCTGAGGCAGGATATTAAATAACTGTCCTTTCCTTTCCCTGTTGCCCATGATTCTCTTCGTGTTTCCAGTCTCCCTCACCAGCGTTTGCTTCTTCGTACTGTTTACTATGGTTACTGGGCTTCAGTTTCATTATACATTTATCCTCTGCTTCACGATTTTGTACTGCCATCTCTTCTGGCTCTGCACCCATCTGACTCCTCCCCTCGTTTTAATGTTTGCTTTGTCCTCTGTTTGTCCTGTTTGTATGTCCTCTGGCATTTGGAGTCTGGCATCTTCCTGCTTGGGTAACTTGGGTCCTATGCAGCCAAGACCAACCTGCTTCATGGTGGACTCTGGTGAAAAACAAAGGTAAGCATTAGACTTTATCTCTCAGGGAGCGACGACCTTCAAACAGCAGTTGAAGCGGACCCTGTACTAGCCCTCCCTTTAATCTGTTTATCATCCGTTGAGCCTGCTGGACTAACTGCTGCAATCCTTCCTGGAGGTTACCTAAGCCTAACACAAAGATACTACACCAGAGTAGGTTGCAGTCAGACTGGAAACCACACCCTAGTTCAACTGACCCTTCAGACTTACGTAGCCAACAAAACCTTGCCTGGACCTGGAAACACTGGAGTGGAAATTTCACCTAGCTCTTGGACCACTCCAGTAATCGCCTATTGTTGCTAACACCCAACACATTTATAGCTCTTACCTCACCGAGGTCAGCCACCTCAGTGACATGTACCCTCTGGTGACCATAGTCCCTTGTGCCCTCCTACAGGAAGCTAAATGTGCCAATCTCTTTCTTAGAATCACCCACAGCCTGACAAGACCAGAGTGAGTGAACAGTTGACTGTGACCCCATTAATTGGAGATGAAATTTTAACAGGAACACCTTGCCAACTTTTCTTTGGAATTATCCTAAAACTCTATTACCATGAGTAGTGGTAATTCAGGTTTCCTTTGCAGTCCAGTATTTTGTGAAAAGAAATTGAATGAAAGGGGTTTTCTTGTCACATTGATTAGCTTTAAGCATATTGACAAAGGTAAATAAAGTCTATTACCAAATACAATGTTGTTCAGATTTTGTTTCTCTTCAGAGGTAGAGCAGTTCTTATCTCCTACTTCTTTACTGAAGGTTTCCTAGGCTGATGACCATCTCTATACTCTGGCAGTAGCCAGGACTATAATGTTGTTTGAGCTTGTTTATTTTTTTTAATGACAAACCTTAACTCTTTAGAGCTCACTAGCTTTTTGCCCTACGGTTAAAACATCTATATTACCAATGTCCCTCTAACAGGCTCAGCTAGGAATAGCAAAACTGAAATGGCAATAACTGCTGTAGAACCGACAACAGCCTGAACAGGAAGTGGAAACCTGAAGCTCACTGTGAAGAGCAGGCTCTGTAAAACAGACAGATGGGAAAACCCCTTTAAGGAAGATTATTTTGCCATAAAACAATAATTCTGTTCAGATTTTATATGAATTTGCTTGAAAACTGAATTTACAAAGCCTCTTTCATAAAAAATACAGTTGATTCTGTTCTGCTTCCTGCCAAGAACATTTTCTTACTTAGGTTGCATGAGAAAATATTATAAAGTATCACTTATGCAATTTTATGAAATGTGAACTTTATTAGTGGTGAATTTGTTTATTTGTCATGACTAAAGTTTCTAGTAAATATTACATAGCCAGAGCTGCAGAGAGGGGAGTAGATCTGAATTCAATTAAATATTGTTCTATCTTTTGGTGGAACCTGTCATTGGAGGTTGAACAGCCAAACACAGATGAATGTCCACTCTATGGGATCGATTAGATTCATCATGTTTTGTTCTCATGACCCAATATTGGCAGATATTTACATTATTGCGTGAAGTTTGGGTCGGTTCCCCTTTAAAAGAAGAAAATCACAAACCAACTTAAAGGTGTTTTACCATGATAGAAAATGATGACCGATAGTCACAGTGCAGACTGGAGAGCTGATCACACTTGCGCAGTCACTCTCTATTCTGTTCTGTGTTATGTTCTCGAGTGTTGTGTTCGGCTTTGCTTGGAACTCCTCTAGAACAGAATGGAGATTCATGCGCAAGCACGATTGGCTCTCTAGTCTGCTCTGTGACTTTCGGGGGCCCATTTCCAAAAATGGTGAGGATCCCATAGATGGAACCTGCACTTATCAAGCAATGATGGCATACCCTAGTGTAATGCCATGGTTTTTTATCATTATAGAACCCCTTTAAGTTCAGTTTAACTGAAGTATGTACTAAAACATACATATCAGGAATGGCTGCAGGTTCTTATTAAATATTGTTGTCACTTTAGGAGATACAATGCATGTTACGGATAGAACACTCAGATGATGTCCAGTATAGGTGGCACTCTATGTGAAACATTGCAAAACTTTACTGACAAAATATAACAATAACACTTTTGTAACCTTCAATTTCAGCCAATTTACCTTCCACCAAGTACCAGGTAGATATTTCACTTTCACTCTCAAGACCAGATTCTTCTCTTTCCATCTCAGGACCCATTTTTAAGAGCCCAGATCTTCCTACTTTGAACCCTGCTGCCATATGGTTTTACGAGTTATGATGGTGATTCATTACCTAAAGAGTTAGGCCATGTTCACATGGCGTTTTTGGACGAGGTTTTGGACGAGGATTTCGGAGCGTTTCCTCAACCAAAACCTCGTCCAAAATGCTTCCAAAACGGCCTCAGTTCATTTCATTGATTCATATGTAAAACCTTGTTGTAGTTAACACAGACAAGGTTTTTACACGCTTCTTTGGAAGCAAAGAAAAAGAAGTGTCATGTCAATTCTTGAAGTGCGTTGAAGGCGTTGTTTAGCCTTGGTTTTCAATGCGGTTTTTAGCGCGGTTTTGGCGCATTTTCGCCGCGGTTTTTTTCCTGGCTATTCATTTGTATGGGTGAAAACCTCGTTGAAAACCTGATCCAAAACCTGATTGAAACCTGTTCAAAGCCTCGTCAAAAACCTCGTCTAAAGAAGCGTGTTTCAGATGAGGTTTTGATGTGGCTTGGACGAGGTTTTGGGCGAGGAAACTCTCCGAAAACCTCGTCCAAAAACGCAGTATGAACATGCCCTTAATGTGCTGTGCAAGCCTGAAGCAAAGGTGTTTACCTAGGCAACTAGGGCATGGCCAGAGAGTATAAATATAGGTATTGAGGTGGGAACAGATAGTTTGTAGCCAGTTGTTCAGTTGAGTTGTTCAGTTGCTCAAGCAAGTTTGTGTATCCCTGGGCTTAAATTAGGTCCAGAGACAGCTTCAATTCATCTTCACCCCAAATTTAAAGGGGTGTCCTGGGATCAACAATGCGCATTTGTCTGTCGGGCATGATTGAAAATAGAAGCTAAGACTACTTATCTCCCGTATGCTCCCAGTCACTCCTGGCTGTCGGTCCATTCATCCTGGCCATAAAATGCAAAGTCACGAAAAAAAAATTCAGCTTACCCTTCTCGTATACAGAGTGCCAGGTGTGTGTAGGATGCATGGAGTAGCCGGGAGCTTCATCCAGTCAGTCACAGCTTGCAATGATAGAAAATCCAGCATCCAAGGTTGTTAGCTATTTGCCAATCCAACTTAAACACGTACATGCGGCATAGTTAAAACTTAAACTTTTAATATCCACAAGTATCAAAGCACAACCACTTAGCATAAGGGAACGCACATGACCCTGCTGGATACAGCCAGACCGACGCGTTTCGGTAAATATACCTTAATCTTGGTCTGATCACAGAGACTAACACCCTGGTTATATGGGATTCCGGAGGTCAGACACGCTGCTATGGGAAACCCATTAACCCCATACATACCCCATTCATCCTGGCCATAGCACAGAACGGTCTTCATTCACGTGACACCTGCAGCCAATTACAGGCCACAGAGGTTACATGCACGTGATGTTGTGGCCTGTGATTGGCTCCACCTGTCACATGAACAATGGACGTTCACTGTTTACATCTTAGATTAACGGATCGGCACCAGGACTTAACGAGAGTGTCCGGGAGCTAAGTACGAGTCTTATCTTATTTTTAATCAGGCCTCGACGGACAAACAAGCATTCTTAGATCTCGGAATACCCTTTTATGAAAGCTAGAGAAATTTAGAAAGGAAGAAGACCTGCCAGCACATGGAATAGAGTCCTGTGTAGTGGAAGTACATGAGGATGAATTAAGTAAGCAGGGCCGTTCCTAGGCTAAATTGCACTCAGGGCGAGGTGAAGAGGTGAAGAAAATACCCACCTGTAACCAGACAGTAGACCCAGCAGCCATGATAGTTGCCCCTGTAGCCAGATAGTAGCCCCAGAAGCCATGATAGTTGCCCCTGTAGTCAGTTGCCCCTGGAACCATGATAGTTGCCCCTGCAGCCAGTGTCCCCCTGTAGCCAATGTCCCCCCTATAGCCAGTGGCTCCCCTATAGCCAGTGTCCCTCTTGTAGCCAGTGTCCCCTTTGTATGCAGTTGCCCCCTTGTAGCCAGTTTCTCCCTTGTAGCCAGTTGCCCCCTGTAGCCAGTTGCCCCCTTGTAGCCAGTGGTCCCTGTAGCCAGTGGCCTCCTGTAGCCAGTGGCCCCCTTTTAGCCAGTGACCCCCTTGTAGTCAGTGTCCCCCTTGTAGCCAGTGTCCCCCTGTAGCCAGTGTCCCCCTTGTAGCCAGTGTCCACTTGTAGCCAGTTGCCCCCTGTAGCCAGTTGCCCCTGTAGCAAGTGTCCCCCTTGTAGCCAATGTCCCCCCTGTAGCCAGTGGCCCCTCTGTAGCCAGTATCCCCCTTGTAGCCAGTTGCCCCCTGTAGCCAGTGTCCCCCTTGTAGCCAGTGTCCCCTGTAGCCAGTGTCCCCCTTGTAGCCAGTTGCCCCCTGTAGCCAGTTGCCCCCCTCTCGCCAGTGTCCCCCTTGTAGCCAGTGTCCCCCCTGTAGCCAGTGTCCCCCTTGTAGCCATTGTCTCCTGTAGCCAGTGTCCCCCTTGTAGCCAGTGTCCCCCTTGTAGCCAGTGTCCCCCTTGTAGCCAGTGTCCCCCTTGTAGCCAGTTGCCCCCCTGTAGCCAGTGTCCCCCTTGTAGCCAGTGTCCCTCTGTAGCCAGTTGCCCCCTTATAGCCAGTGTCCCCCCTTGTAGCTAGTGTCCCCTGTAGCCAGTGTCCCCCTTGTAGCCAGTGTCCACCTGTAGCCAGTGTCCCCCTATTAAGCCCCTTGCCCCCTTGTAGCCATGTCCCCCTATAGCCAGTCCCCCCTTGTAGCCAGTGTCCCCATTCTAGCCAGTTGCCCCCTGTAGCAAATTGTCCCCCCTGCAGCCAGTGTCCCCTGGAGCCAGTTGCCCCCTGTAGCCGTAGTGACCCTGTAGCCACTTCCCCCCGCTTAGCAATGTGTCCCCCTTTTTACCCTATGTTCCCATTTAAAAGTCAGTGCGCCATATTAAAACCACTTAGCCAGTGCACCCCTTAGCTAGGCCAATGTCCCTCCTATGTAGCCAGGTTGTACCCTACTTGTTGATCCAGATGCAACCCCCGGGTTAGGCCAGTCTCCGCCCATGTAAAATGCCCCATATACCCCCCCTGGCATAGCCAACATTGTCCCCGTGTAGCCAGTGCCTGCACCTTTAAAGGGCCAAGGTTACATCACCTTTGTGCCTGTTTGGCCCACCTGTATGACAGTTGCCACTTGTACATCTAGTCGGACGCCCAGGACTTAGAGGTGCCAGTGTACTCCCTTAGTAATCAGGCCTGCGACAAACACATTTTAGATCATGATACCCTTTTTAGAAAGCAGAGTTTGTCCCCCCTAAATAAGCCATGTCCATTGAAGACATTGGGGTCTCGCCTTCTAGCCAATTGCACCACTTGATAAGCAATACCCCCTGTAAAAAAGTAGTCCCCTGAGCCATTGTTGCCCCTGTAGCCAGTGTCCCCACTCCCTGTAGTCATGCCTGACTGAGTTGCCCTTGTAGCCATTGTCCCCCTTGTAGCCAATGTCCCCCCTGTAGCCAGTGTCCCCCCTTGTAGCCAGTGTCCCCTTTTTGCATGTTGCCCCTTGTAGCCAGTTGCCCCCTTGTAGCCATTGTCCCCTGTAATCAGTGTCCCCCCTTGTAGCCATTGTCCCCCCTGTAGCCAGTGGCCCCTCTGTAGCCAGTGTCCCCCTTGTAGCCAGTATCCCCATTGTAGCCAGTGTCCCCCTGGTAGCCAGTGGCTCCCCTATAGCCAGTGTCCCACTTGTAGCCAGTGTCCCCTTTGTATGCTGTTGCCCCCTTGTAGCCAGTTTCTCCCTTGTAGCCAGTTGCCCCTGTAGCAAGTTGCCCCCTTGTAGCCAATGTCCCCCTGTAGCCAGTGGCCCCCCCTTGTAGCCAGTATCCCCCTGTAGCCAGTATCCCCCTTGTTAGCCACTGCCCCCTGGTACCATGTACCTTGTAGCCAGTGTCCCCTTTGTAGCCAGTGCCCCCCTTGTAGCCAGTTGCCCCATTGTAGCCAGTTGTCCCCCTGGTAGCCAGTGTCCCCTTGTAGCCAGTTGTCCCCTCTGTAGCCAGTGTCCCCCTTGTAGCCATTGTCCCCCCTGTTGGCCTTTGTCCCCCTTGTAGCCAGTGTCCCCCTTGTAGCCAGTGTCCCCCTTGTAGCCAGTTGTCCCCCGGTAGCCATTGTCCCCTTGTGCCAGTGTCCCCCTTGTAGCCAGTGTCCCCCCTGTAGCCAGTGGCCCCTTTTAACCAGTTGCCCCCCTGTAGCCAGTGTCCCCCTTGTAGTCAGTGTCCCTCTGTAGCCAGTGCCCCCTTGTAGCCATTGTCCCCCTTGTAGCTAGTGTCCCCCTGTAGCCAGTGTCCCCCTTGTAGCCAGTGTCCCCCCTGTAGCCAGTGTCCCCCTTTTAGCCCCTTGCCCCCCTTGTAGCCAGTGTCCCCCTTGTAGCCAGTACCCCCCTTGTAGCCAGTGTCCCCATTCTAGCCAGTTGCCCCCCTGTAGCAAATGTCCCCCCTGTAGCCAGTGTCCCCCTGGAGCCAGTTGCCCCCTGTAGCCAGTGTCCCCCTTGTAGCCACTGTCCCCCCTGTAGCCAGTGTCCCCCTTGTAGCCAGTGTCCCCCTGTAGTCAGTGTCCCCACTTGTAGCCACTAGCCAGTGCCCCCCTTGTAGCCAGTGTCCCCCTGTAGCCAGTGTCCCCCTTGTAGCCAGTTGCCCCCCTGTAGCCAGTTGCCCCCCTGTAGCCAGTATCCCCCGTGTAGCCATTGTCCCCCTGTAGCCAGTGTCCCCCTGTAGCCAGTGTCCCCCTTGTAGCCAGTTGCCCCCCTTGTAGCCAGTTGCCCCCTTGTAGCCAGTGTCCCCCTGTAGCCAGTGCCCCCTTGTAGCCAGTGTCCCCCTTGTAGCCAGTGTCCCCCCTATAGCCAGTGTCCACCTTGTAGCCATTGTCCCCTGTAGCCAGTGTCCCCCTTGTAGCCATTGCCCCCTGTAGTCAGTGTCCCCCTTGTAGCCATTGTCCCCCCTGTAGCCAGTGTCCCCCTTGTAGCCACTTCCCCCCTTGTAGCCAGTGTCCCCCCTGTAGCCAGTGTCCCCCTTGTAGCCAGTGTCCCCCCTGTAGCCCTTGTGCCCTGTAGCCAGTGTCCCCCTTGTAGCCATTGTCCCCTGTAATCAGTGTCCCCCTTGTAGCCATTTTCCCCCCTGTAGCCAGTGGCCCCTCTGTAGCCAGTGTCCCCCTTGTAGCCATTGTCCCCTGTAGTCAGTGTCCCCCTTGTAGCCAGTGTCCCCCTTGTAGCCAGTTTCCCCCCTGTAGCCAGTGTCTCCCCTTGTAGCCAGTGTCCCCCTTGTAGCCAGTGTCCCCTGTAGCTCAGGAATTTTAAAATGATAAAAACGTACTCACCTTTCCAGGATCCCTGCAGCGCGTCCCGGTCTGAAGCCGGCATTCCGTGTAAGCAGCGTGACGTCATCACACCACTTACACTCAGCTCCCGGGGTCTCCTGGGACGGGAACCGAGCATCACAGGGGGTGTGGTGAAAACTGTGCGCCCCCTGTGACGCTGTGTATGTATCGGCGCGCTGACTGAGTGCTGATACATACAGGGGAGGAGGCAGGAGGGGAACAATCTGTCCTGCCTCCTCCCTGTTCCAGCAGCTGCACTAAGTGTGTGCAGCCGCCGGCAGTAAGGGGCTAACCGCAGGGCGGCGAGGCGGGCGCCCTCTAAAGCCCAAGCGCCCTCTATTGGATGTAACAAATCCTCAATTTGCTTCTGACTCATTGAGTTTTTGGAAAGAAAAAGGGATGTTAGCTGTGACGAAAACAGCCTAGTCCGCCGGCCCACTTGAGGGACGACGGCCTGACTTGGGGTGTATCTCGACGTTGCGCTGCCCACTAGGGGGAGCTCAAGGTCAGCCAGATACTGTTCCACTGTTAACCCTTGCCCACACTGGCACAGGGAAACAACAATGCTGCCACCAGTTCGCTCGTTTAGTTATAAGACCGGTCCGTTACCGACTTATAGCAGGGTCAGGAACCAACCCTTGGGTAGCTATATACTATAGACCGAGAATTAGGCGTGTGAGGCCGTTGATCAAGACAGACTAACTCAGATTAAAGTTTATAGATTTAATTAGCCTTGAAGGGCACACTAGACAGGTAATATGTACAAGATGGATAATAATATACAGGTCAGAGAGAGGTGCAAATACAATTATGGATTACAGACAAAAGGCAGTTAAAATAAGTCAAGTTACCTTGTTGCTTGGGGCCCGGCCGCATGGGGGGCATATGTGGCCTGGCTGCTGCGTGCGGATGTCCTGGAACTGTTCTTAGGTGGCCCCCCTCCTGGATCAACAGGAAGAGCCACCCCTGGCTCCGGCTTATATCTGTGAGGGGGCAGCCCACTTGGCAGCCCCCTACACACCCCTGGGACGGTCTATGAACTCCTCCCACTCAGGTCATGCAGTTTCTGATACAAACCCAAAAATGGACTATAACTCGGCAGGGCATTGGCACAGAACCGAGCCGGTAGCATCATCAGAACCGGCTGGATCTACCCAACGCCTGGATATGAGACACGCCTATCTTATGGACTCCCGGGGTCCGGTTGTGGATATCTCAGTCCCCCTGCGCCTTGGAAACCTGGAAATGGGAATGTGCGTGCGGGAGAGTTCCATATTTTGAGATATGAACTCGCCATGGACCAGTTATGAGCTGGTCGCCTATAAATCGATATGAAATATCGGAGACGACCCGACTGGGCTGAATTGAGCAAAGTCTTTGAAGCTTGCGAGCTTGGACCAGCATTTGTTCAGTGCTAATTAGGTTACATGAGGATCCTTTCATGGGTCGACCCCATGCTGTGGCGACTTCCTACAGAGGCATTGGGGAAGAGAGCTGTGCTGATTAACATGTAAATTGAGCTTGTCCTGTGGTGGGGGAAGTTTTGTTCTGACTAGATTAGATGGTTGGGGGAGAGAACTGTCAGTGGGGGATGCAGTGAAGTGAATTCTTCCTCACATTAGCCAAGCCAAAAAATTCATCTGCATACAGCTTTTTTGGGGTTCTGCACCCTCATCTATGCAGAGCAGAGCTTGCTGGCTGGCTAGTGGGAGGCAATGAGTGGCCCAGAAAGGGGAATTTCTCTCCGTGGGGAGAGCACTTTTCCCAAAATGCCATGTGATATGCAGATGCTTAGTGGTGGGCAAAAAGGCAGTCTTCAAATTCCCACACACCTATTTGGTGCTCTCCCCAAGGAGAGATATTCCCCTTTCTGAGCCACTCAGCCAGTCAGTAAGCTCTGCTCTGCAGTGATGAGGGGAAAATCCTGAACCAGCTTTATGCAGATGATTTATATTGGCTTGGCTAACATCCCTTTTGCTTTCCAAAGACTCAGTGAGTCAGAAGAAAATTGAGAATTTGTTACATATAATAGAGGGTGTTTGAGCTTCCAGCTCTTTTCCCATAGTGCCTTGTCACATTTTGTAATACAGATATTAATGTAGAAATTTAGGCAAAAGGTTTTCTTGCAACCATACTTTTATCTATTAATGTAATAGATGTATTTTGGAACCGGTTGCAGGAGCCAGAGATCACATGATAATTCCACCATTTGTCAGATTACTTTGCATACCTACAGATACTCTAGAACCCAACGGGATCACCTGGAGCTGTTTTGCCTATAACGGTTTAGTTATTGGGTCTAGTGACACAGTTTGCTTATGATTGTTAACATATGTTAAGCCAGTCCTATTTGTTCTATAGTTATTGCTACAAGATACAGTGCAGCGACTTGTCCCAGAACAATAGGACATTGCATGTTATAATCACATATACAGTATAAGGCTTTCTGGTATTGCATAATCCTCTTAAATATTGAGCATAGTTTCAATTATATTTGTCACTTTTTACAAGCCATTGCTGCTATTTCGTGTACTAATTGGTATCTTAATAACATTTTAGCTATATAATTTAGCAACTGACTTACAACCATTGATGGGGTCTACAGATCTTATTTTTAAATATGCTATAAAAAAAATTCTATATTCACTTAGCATGGCTGGTTGGTTAATCAGGGCTCTTGAAAGCACTAGACGCTACAAAAAAAGAGTCTTCCACTCTGGAGAATTTGGCTTGTTCATGCATTACATGGTCGTTCCACTGAATTGAAGCAGGAGTGTCAAACTCAATATCACTGAGGGTCGTGTCAACATTATGTCTGCCCCTCACCTCCTGTCTCTTTCCCCCTCCTTGTAGATTGTAAGCCCTCGCGGGTAGGGTCCTCTCTCCCTCTGTCGTGCCAATTGTCTTGATCCCTTATCACTGTACGCGTTTGACTTATGTAATGTATGTAACCCCCTCAAATGTACAGCGCGATGGAATCAAAGGCGCTTTAAAATAAATAATAATAATAATAATTATGGTTGCCCTCAAAGGGCCTTGGAGAGTAACTAGGGTGTCTGGGTATAGCTATCAGATCTGTTACACCACCAGTGAATTGTAAAACAGAGTGATGTGGAGGTATATGCCAGAGCTCTGAATCCAAGATGGTAACCAATTCATCTGCTGGTGCTCCCTCCCATGCCAAACACTGTCTGCATCCTCCTGGGAAAGTGAAGAGCCAGGCTTTCTGTATCCAAGAATAAAATCTTCAATCCCTTATTATTGTCCATAAAATGAGAACAAATGAGAATAATAGAAACACGCTTGGTCCTTGTTCACAACATAATAATTGGGAGCAAACCCATCATGGCAATTGATCAGTATACTGCATAAATCAATTAACTCCAAATTAACCCTTAAAAAGTACCTGTCAGGTGGTTTATGCTGACCTATTTGAGAGAAGGACATGATAGAGGGAAAGAAGCTGAGCTCTATGATACATATAATGTTATATGATAGAGGAGAGAAGCTGAGCTCTGTGATATATCGGGTTATATGATAGAGGAGAGAAGCTGAGCTCTTGGATATATAGGGTTATATAATAGAGGGAAAGAAGCTGAGCTCTGTGATATATAGGGTTATATGATAGAGGGAGAGGAGCTGAGCTCTGTGATATATAGGGTTATATGATAGAGAAGAAAAGCGGAGCTCTGTGATATATAGGGTTATATGATAGAAGGGGAGAAGCTGAGCTCTGTGATATATAGGTTTTTATGAGAGAGGAGAGGAGCTGAGCTCTGTGATATATATGGTTATATGATAAGAAGGAGAGTGAGTTGGAAGTTGAACTCTGTGATATATAGGATTATATGATAGAAGAGAGAAGATGAGCTCTGTGATATATATATATATGATTATATGATAGAGAAGAGAAGTGGAGCTCTGTAATATATAGGGTTATATGATAGAGGAGAGAAGCTGAGCTCTGTGATATATAGAGTTATATGATAGAGGAGAGAAGCTGAGCTCTGTAATATATAGGGTTATATGATAGAAGGGGAGAAGCTGAGCTCTGTGATATATAGGTTTACATGATAGAGGAGAGAAGATGAGCTCTGTGATATATAGGGTTATATGATGGAGGAGAGAAGCTGAGCTCTGTTATATGATAGAGGAGAGAAGCTGAGTTCTGTGTATATATATATACATATATATATATATATATATATATATATTATATATATAGTGTTATATGATAGAGGCATGTATTTTTGCATGTATTTGGCGCTGACATATGCACAAAACAATGTGCAAGTGCACTTCTCTTAGACTGTAAGACGATGCATATTTTACACTCGTATTTTTGCACACGCCTAAAAAGAATTGATATGTACATTCTTTCAAGCATATACATGGTAGTATAGGAGGCAGATATTTGCCTCGGGACATTGCGCATCGTAATCGGGTTGAAATTACGCACTTGCAAGCGTGTAACTTCAACTGCATAATGAACCCGTTTTGCAGCACATACTCATGCGTGCCACAATATGCGGTGTGAACTCCCCTTTAAGTTCTCTACACTGTGAATGGTGAAGTTGTTACACATGTACTTGCTTGACCTACTTGATAATATATGAAAATGTAATGAGACAATAATATACAAAGTAATACAATTTACCATAAGTAATAGTATTGAAATTTATTACTAATAACAGTGACACCATTACTACGGGAGGGAATAATAATAAACATGCAAAAGATTATTACAGTAATTCCTGCCATTGGGAAACCTGATATTTAAAACCAGGATCCAATAGGCTTCTCTATTTTTCGTTTCCAGTCTCCACCTCTGAGAAGTTTATTAACTTCAAAACAATACTGGAATATCCACCAACTGATATGATAAAACTTAACTTTTAATCCTTCCAATAATATCTCAAAACAATATCAAAAATACATAGTATCAAAAACCACAAATGACCCCCAAAATGAAAAACTATACAGTCCCTAACTCAAAAAAGAGAGATAGATAAAAAGAATACAAATATATATCCCTACCTAGGACAGCGGAGTACCCACCCCAATAAGGGCGACCCCAACCTGGAAGCTATCCCTAGTGAGAAAACTGTCATTTCCCTGGATCCAATAATGGCAAGACAGGGGTCAAGCTAGGGAACAGAAAAAGAGACCTGGCACAATAATACAATATGAGATTTGTTATCTATTGGGTATAATACCATTTACTTAGTATATACCATACATACAGACATTATTGTCTATTTTGCCCCCTAAAATTAGTAGACAATTTGCTCTCACACGGGTATTGCATTGCATCTTAAGCAAAACAGGTACATCAACTAGGATTAATCGAACAAAGATATGTCTATAAAGATAGATGTAGAGTAAGATCCCTGGTTGTAAGATATTTATTCCAAACAGACGAGTAGTTACCCAAACCTGCATCAGATGACACCAAACCCTACTCCAAACGTAATAGTATTGATCGCCAAGGGTCCTGCCAAGATAGGCAAGTACCATTAAAATTGGAGATATGATAAGGGCTGGCTGTTTACTTACCAGTCTTCATGTAATGCATATAAGCTGAATCACAACCGTGAGAAAAGGCAGCAGACTCACCACTTCACAGTCTCTCAGATGCACCTGTTCATTCCCGATTGTAGCAGCTAGCATCCAAACGCGCGATCCTTCGGCTCACGGCTCAGAGCCCATAGACAGTGCACAAACAGAAGAAATTGGAAGGCCAGCGTATCGGTGCAAATAATCCAAGCTGCTTTATTCCTTGTACAAAAACATGCAGAGGGTACAAAGATAAACACCAAAGCGTTTCGGGCTGTTTCTTTGGCCCTTGCTGGCCTTCCAATTTCTTCTGTTTGTGCACAGTCTTCAGGTAGTGGGCTCTAAGAAGTATACTTACATCGCCCCCAGAAAAGACAGATAGGGACTGTGTCCAAGATGTTGCCTCAAATGTCTTTTTCCCTATCTCTCTATTTTGAGTTAGGGACAGTATAGTTTTTTCTTTTAGGGGTCATTTGTGGTTTTTGTTAACATGTATTTTTTATATTGTTTTTTGGATATTATTGGAAGGATCATATCAGTTGATGGATACTCCAGTATTGTATTGTAGTTTCTGAGTTGGAGATCTCTGAGCAAAATAACAAAAAGGAACAGGTTCCCGATCAATAAATTACCCAGATTGTTGGTTTTAAAGGCTTCTTAACTTGCTCAATGGCAAAAAATGAAAAATATGTAATATTTCATCGATATTTGTCTATCAAACGTCTGGCCGCTTCTGACACATTGTCATGTTTATATTTGATATCTAATATATGTTCAGCTATACGTGTCTTCACTATCCTGATTGTGCAGCCCACATAATACATAGCACATACTTGACAATGAGTAATGTAGATAGCACGTGTGGAATTGCAATTAATAAAGCTTTGAACAGTAAACATTTTGGTTTTATGAGCATTAGACAATTCCTTGGTTTTCTTTGCGGCACATGGGCAGACATTGCATCTATTGTCCGCACAGCTATAGAATCCCTTACTGGTAAGTCAGATTTTAGGCTTTTTAAACGTATTACAAAAATTGCTTGGGGATAACAAGTCTCCCAAACTGCTATTACGTTTTGGGACACATCGGACACCACGGCTAATACTTTCAGACAAGATATCATCTGAATGTAAATACTTATAAAATATATTTTAACCGTGTAAAGATCTTGTGTAAACGCTGTACAAAAGACTATTTTATTTTTAGTGGAATTATTTGTCATTTTTTTTGTTGTTATTGTTAAAAATTTGTCACATGAAATATTACTCTTTTTTTCGCTTTCCATCATTCAGTCTTTGTAACTGGGTATCCTATTCATGATATATGAAAATTCTGCATCATCCGTACAAGCTCTCTTTGCTGTGATGTATTCACCAACTGCAATGCAGTTGATGGTGTGAGAGGCTGCTTGGGCGCTATGCCTTTATTTGGCTAGGAAATGGTAAGCACCAGAACCTATTTGGTTCTTTTCTTTTCTGTGCCGGATCTTGTCTATCTCTATTAGTTGTATCTCACGGGGCACATAAAATGACATAGGGACTAGACCGGAGGCCTTGAGTGTGATACATATGATTTGAAGGGAAGCAGTGAACTGCTTCATTTACCCTATGCTGTTGCTGCACAAAAGTCCAAACATGCCACAGGGATCCCACACTGATGACAGTAGATAGCTGGCGGTCACCGTATGAAAAGTGTCCAGGTCTAAAACTCACTTTGTTGCCCATATCAACCAATCAGAGCGCCCATTTCATTTCATATAGTGCTCTTAAAAAAAGAGAGAGGCTCTCTGATTGGTTGCTATAAGAAGCAAAGTGAGTTTTAGACCTCAACACTTTTCATACATATGGCCCTTTGTCTTTAACTGATCTTGATGTTACTGCCAGGAGTTTCAAATCAAATCAATTGTGGACCTTTTATCAAATACAGTTCAAAAGGTGCTTAAGAGATCTGAAGAGATCTTCTCAGTCTGGTTCTGGACTGAGTACGCGTTTCGTGTCCAGTTTGGACACTTAATCAGGACCTGACGAAGTGTCCAAACTGGACACAAAACATGTAGCCTTTTACTAGTGAACACATTTCTTCTACTGTGAATCCACGCCCGAATGTACGGTGGATATTACTCAATCAGGGACCAGACTGAGTAGGAGATCATTTTAGAGCACCTTTTGATTTTAAACTCCACGTGTGATTGGCGTCCATTGCCAGTGGAGGAGATCCACAGTGAGACAGAGCTTCACCAGCATTTTTTCCCTGTGCTACAGAGAGTTATGCCTTCAAATTTGCACAACACCCTACGGTGAGCAAATCTGCTTTTGATTAATTAATTTCTATCAAGGATAATACACGAGGAGCACTGTACTTGGAGTCTCTGTTCTGTTTTTTTTTTCCCTATTTCGAACACAGATATACAGGAATGTGAAAATTTTTGGTCGGATGTGCAAAAATTACTGCAAAAACTGTTGCCAATAAGATGCCTACTAGCAGGGAGGTGTCCAATTGGCTCCAAATTTAATCTTTAGGAGGACAACGGTCTCAAACCTAAAGCCAGTGTCATGAAGAACTATCTGCAGTGTAAACAAGAGGTCCTGGAAGTGATGATATATCCCCACAGAGTCCTGATCTCAACATCATGGAGTCTATCTGGGATTACATGAAGAGACAGAAGGATTGGAGTAGGCCTATATCCACAAAAGATCTGTAATTACTTTTCCAAGATGTGTGGAACAACCTCCCTGCCGAGATTATTCAAAACCTGTGTATACATCTATCTAGAAGAACTGATTCCATTTAGATTTCTCTTTTGTTCAGTATACTTGCATTTTGTTAATTGACCATAAACACTACAATATATGACAGCAATCTTACTCTGTAGCACTTTTCCACACCTGCCTATAAATTGTGCACAGTACTGTATACATATATATGTATATATACACACACATAGATGCTACATCCAGGTTGTGAGTAGGTGACGTGGTTTGGTGCTGGGCCTAATCAGTAATATCTTAAATGCCTATATATTTTTGTATGTGAGGTGACGCCTGATATTTTAGCCTATTAGCATCTGAAAGTTATTTGAGATGTCCTGAAAAGATGACTCCTTATATTTTGCAGATGGCAGATTCCTGACTGGCTCCTTAGATGACTGGTGATAATGTCAATTCCATTTCCTCCTGCTTGTAAGGCCTGATCACTGCGTATATTCTGAGGAGGACAAATGCTGCATCATAAGAACACAATATTGTAAATCAGCAATGAGAAAGCCATTAGTCTCTGTTACAGAAGTGAATCTGCTTTAGTTAAGGAGTGGTTTCAGATTTCAACATTTATTTTTAATCTTGTTGCTAAAATAAAATGATCTGATTTTTACAGCCCTATTTTTTTACAAGGGTCTCTCAAGCTGATGACTGGTATCCTACTACTGCGACCTTAGCAATCAGCTGTAATCTAAAGGGGAGCCAGGCAGCAAGTCCTTAAAGGGGTTGTGAAATTATCCAAAAAACTAAAAAGCTAAAAAAAAAAAAAATCGCCAATGGACTTAAAGGAGAGATGTGACTGTACACTAGCCAGGACAGTTGCTCATACATCTGTGTAGCCCCCGAGGCTTTTGCTAAGTTTGACACCCATTTTTACAGACCACACCTCCACTTTTTCAGGCCATGCCTCTTTTTAGAGCCATCCTAACACAACAAATTATAATTGCCATTAAAAAGAACAAGTTTTTAGGTCACGATATTCTTAAAAATCTAATTTTTTTTTACCTTTCCGGCAATGAAGTTGTGTAAGAGATTTTTATTTGCAGGTTAAGTTTGTTGTCCTTGGTATTGTCTTGGCGTACATAAAATTTTTTTTTATCAGTTTTCATTCCATTTTTCCTGAGACTCTATTGGAAAAGGTAATTTTGGTACAGATTTTATTTTTTGTGGTGTTCACTGTACGGATTAAATAAAATAATTATATAAATTAGATTGTTAATGACACAGCAATACCTATCATCTGTACCTCTTTTTCTAATAAGGGCTGTATATGCCATTTTAAACAACCTAAATGAGCAGTCCAGTAGAAACTGCTCCTGTATTAGGCTATGTCTAAACGGCTTAAAGGGGTTGTCTCACTACAAGGATTGCTTTTTATGTTAAAGATCTTGCAAAAACAAGTCACTTTGCAATTTGTGTCCAGTAACAGTGTCCTACACTATAGCCACAGACCTCTTTGATCTCTCCTGATAGGCTACCAGCACTGGTTGCTATAGCTGCAGGCCTCCTCAGCAGCTCATCACTGCAGGCCTATAGAAGCCAGTAAACACTGAATTCAAAAATGGACTGAGGTAAGATGAATTGATGTAGCGAGACAACCCCTTTAAGTCAAAATGCTGTCGGAAATCCAACGCCATTTTAACATCGCCCTACTGTGGTTTGTGGTGAAAGTTTGCGTAAAAAAATGCGGTTGAATTTCGGCCGGCCAAGTATGGGACTCTGTGTACGGAAATCTGCCAGATGATAAAACATGTTCTATCTTTTGGTGGAAACCAGCGGTTTAAAAATCCGACAATATAAAATCCGTGCTGTGTAGGCTACAGCTCATATTTTCTATTGTGGTCATAAAATCCGACTAGAAACCAGTACTGTGTAGACATAGCCTTATCTATGGATTTCTTCCTCAAAGGCTGATTTATTTCTGACACAATCCTGGCAGATCCACAAGATAAACCATGAAAGTGTTTGATCGAAACTCCAGAGAGGAGGAGAGGAGTTGGAGAGGAGGTTAAACATATGTGTTGTTGTCTCTAGTTATAGTTGTGAAACAGCCTCTTCTATAACCCCCAAAAACTACAATGAAAATAGGTGCCTTATGTTCCTTTTTAGGAGCGCTGAGCAGGGGACCCCCCCATTCTAATATCTGTGAGTCCCTAAAGTGGGACCAAGACCTCTAAGCCATTTGGAGTATTTACAATAGAAGAGAACGACCGGGACCGGATGCAGCTGGGGGAGGTGCAGCATGACCCCACACGCACAGATGTGCGCGTCATGTTGGCCGGTGGGCAGAACCCAGAGAAGGGGATGAGAGAACCTCCCTTGGGTTCCGGAAGTCAGTCAGTGTACACAGATTGGATATTGGAGACCTGCCCAGGTTTTGGGGTGGGACCTGAATGGGTAGTTGAAGTGGTTTTTGGTATGATGTTATGGTGTCATGGTGGCCCTGGGCAGGGGAGGTCCTTGAATTTGGTGGAACAAATTGGTGTGAGGAAGTCATAAGGATGATGAGTCCCTCGGCTGGTGGTGGCTTCGTTTTGGTCGGGAGAAGGTGAGGCTCCTGCAGGGTTTAGTCCCTAGCAGTCCGAAACAGCTGAACCATTAATATGATTTTTGATGCCTCTGAGCCAGCAGGTGCGGCTGGGGGTAATGGTCAAAACTGTAACTATTTGGTCGCCAGATCTCTTAGCTCCAAGGACTCCCTGCCCCATTTGTGGAGAATTTTGGATTCTGGTGGAACTATTAGATTTTGGATGGGTTTGGATGGCTGGTACTTTTAAGTACTGGTTTACTATTTGGTAGTATTATTCTGTATTGTTTACAGATATTTATATTTTTTTATTTTTGTTTATATTATATTTATTAGCAGACATATTTTTTCTATGTTTGTTAATAAAATGGCTGCTGTGGCCAATTTAATCCAACCTTGTTCTCCTGTCATTATTTGGTGGGGGAAGAGGTGGTAGGAATGTTGACTTGGTTTTGTCATGAAGGGATCAGGTCAGCAGTAGCTCATGGGGGAGGCATTAAGGAGGAGTAGGTACACTTTATGGACTCTGCAGTGCGCAAGGGTCATGACATCACTGTTACCACATCAGGGGACTAGGTATATTAAATGCAGAAAGAACGTTAAGTTACTTCTTGGATGGATGGTGTTGCTCCTAAATTTGAAAAATGTCTAGGCAGGTTGGGAGCTTGACTTTGCCAAATTGATAAAACCTGTGAAAATGTCATAGCTTTTATTAAACTGAAGTTTTTTATTTGAAAAATGTATGAATTTATATGATCAATGTCGTAAACCCAGGCTGCTTGTCCACATGCTGTAGCTGAGGTCCCCATCAGTAGGGTGATGTACGGCAACATTAGTAGGGTGAGTTTAAGCAATAGCTGTAGAATTATACTAGTATATGGCACCAGAAGTAGGGTGAGGTATGTCATTAGCAGTAGTGTGATGAATAGCACCAGCAGTAGGGTGATGTTTGGCACAAGCAGTAGGCTGAGGTATGGCACCAGCAGTAGTGTGATGGATGGCACCAGCTGTAGGGTGATGTATGGCACAGCAGGAGAGTGAATTATGGCACCAGCAGTGGTGTGGTGGATAGCACCAGCTGCAGTGTGATGTTTGGCACAAGCAGTAGGCTGAGGTATGGAACCAGCAGTAGTGTGATGGATGGCACCAGCTGTAGGGTGTTGTATGGCACAGCAGAAGAGTGAAGTATGGCACCAGCAATAGTGTGATAGATGGCACCAGCGGTAGGGTGATTTTTGGCACAAGCAGTAGGCTGAGGTATGGCACCAGCAGTAGTGTGATGGATGGCACTAGCTGCAGTGTGATGGATAGCACCAGCAGGAGAGTGAAGTATGGCACCAGCAGAAGGATGATGTATGGCACCAGCAGTAGTGTACCACCTGTAGGGTGATGTGTGGAACCCACAGTATGGTGATGGCAGCAGCATGGCAACAGCAGTAGGGTGATTTATGGCACCAGCAGTAGTGTGATGGATGGCACCAGCTGCAGTGTGATGGATTGCACCAGCAGGAGAGTGAAGTATGGCACCAGCAGTAGGATGAGGTATGGCACCAGCAGTAGTGTACCACCTGTAGGGTGATGTGTGGTACCCACAGTATGGTGATGGCACCAACAGTAGGGTGATTTATGGCACCAGCAGTAGGGTGATGTTTAGCACCAGCAGTAGGGTTAGGTATGGCACCAGCAGTAGGGTTAGATATGGCACCAGCATTAGGGTGATGTTTGGCACTAGCAGTGGTATGATATATGGCACTAGCAGTAGATGTATGTATGGCAATAGATAGTGATGACAATATGAATGAAAATATTTAAAAGGTGAACCTCCAACAATGAAATCACACACATCTTGTGATGCTGACTCATTACACTTGAGCTCTCCTCGTGTTTTTGACAACTCAGGATTAGTTTTCTTAGACTTCAAAATCAACAGTGCTGGTGATGTCATACCACATGGTTTATCTTCAGAATTATATAGTGGATTAGAATTGTTTTTATTGTGAATCTCCTGTCACGTCAAATGGAAGCAAGGAGCTGCATTTCTTTCCCTTGCAGTAATGTGCTCTTATCAGTGATAAGTACGGTAAATTGAATTTTCTATAGATCAGTCAGTTAGTGTATCACAAGCCAACAAATTGGTTTATTCAATAAAAATAGGAACAAGCTTATCAACAGTCTAACTCGTAGACATCAGTGATACTTGTGACATGTGAGCCAGCCCTTGACCTCATAATGGCCAGCCTGTTTTGGGCTTTAGGAGCCAAGCCATTCCAATTAGTTGTTTTCATTGTAGAGTTCCAAGAGTGGTTATTTACACCAAGGCCATTCCTAGACTAAATTTCACTCAGGGCAGGGTTTCTCCCCCCCCTTATAACATGTGGCGCCATGCTGTGCATCATCATCAATCAGAGCCCGAATATACAAAGTTTAATTCAATATTCTACATATAAAACTACTAAATAATAGTCATACAGTTACCAAATAACACTTCCAAACAATAATAATAATACTGCAACACCATGATCACATATCACCACCACGTAGTGACTGATTAATACCACAAGACCATGACCACATATCAACACCACATAGTGAATGAATGACCACATATCACCAACACATAGTGACTGATTAATACCACTACACCATTACCACAAATCACCACCATATGGTGACTGAATAATACCTCAACACCATGACCACATATCACCACCACGTAGTGACTGATTAATACCACAATACCATGACCACATATCAACACCACATAGTGACTGAATGATACCTCCACACCATGACCACATATCACCATCACATAGTGAATGCAAAATACCACAACATCATGATCTCATAGAGGGGCGTTGCTAAGGTCCCAAAACACCTGGGGCTCGGACCCTCTGTGTTATGTTTTGCTCAGTAGGGCTGGGTTGACACGCAGTTTTCACGCCACATTGTGAACTGCATGTATTTTTACAGAAAAAAAACTTATGTTCCTGTCACTAATTTTCTGCATATTCCACATTGATTCTGCCCATCACCTCAGCAGTCACTGTACAATGAAAATCAGAGCTGACAAATTTGCATTTTCAGAATCGCTCACCTCCTTATGACAGTGTTATACCCCTAAATAACAGTCACCAAATAATACACCAATACATGGAACATAAATACCGTACGATTCATTGTTACTAAAAAAATAACTACAAACCCAAGACCCAAAACTTTTACTACTTAAGGATCAATTAATACTGCCAATCAATGGCCAATCGCCACCACCTCATGTTACTACCAATTGTACACAGGCTCTGGAGATGTATATTACCATCATACAGTGACCATATAGAGGTAGATACTAGTTCTATGTAGACACTCTGCAGAAATATAAGTGATTACACTGAAGTTACATTTAGTGACTCACAGGAGGCATCTTTTCTGATCGGAGTTGTTCACTTTCCCTTCTCCATCCGGCCCTGACCACCATGATGTCTTCTCCCGGCCACAACTCGTCACTGTACAAAACTATCATCTTAGACTCCTTACTTTATCAGCACTTCTCTACCAATTTCTATCTCGGTACAAACTCCCCATCTTTAGTGCTCCAAATGGTAATAATTACCCCCTTGTGCCCCAAACGACTATGGAGCTCCCATTTGTGCACCAAGTTTTACTCTTGTTTTGTATACCAATATAGGAAGTAGTTAAATTCCCTGAGACAGTATATAGGTACACCCCCAAACTAAGTAGGCAGTCCTCAATTAGGTAGGTGTATAGCGCCCCATTTGGTAGGTAAACTTATAGGTCCCCCAGTAGGTAGGTATCTCAGTCACCTATTAAGTAGATAGGTAGGTATATAGGCCCATGTAGCTAAATATTTGCCCCCTGTAGCCAGGTAGTTGCCCAGTGTAGTCAGGTAGTCAAATGCCCCTTGTAGCCAGGTAGTAGCACCCTGCAGCCAGGTAGTAGCCCCTTGTAGACAGGTAGTATCCCCTGGTAGCCAGGTAATTGCCCCCTGTATCCAAGTAATACCCAGGGAGTTGGCCACTGTAGACAGGTAATAGTCCCTTGTAGTCAAGTAGTAGCCCACTATACCCAGGTAGTAGTCCCCTGTAGCCAGGTCATTGCCCCCTGTAGCCGTGTCATTGCCTCCTGCAGCCAGATTGTTTCCCCCTGCAGCCAGATTATTGACCCCCTGCAGCCAGGTTATTGCCCCCTTTAGCCAGGTCACTGCCCACTTTAGCCAGGGTGTTGCACCCTTTAGCCAGGTTACTGCCCCCTTTAACCAGATTGTTGTCCCCTTTAACCAGGTTACTGCCCTCTTTAGTCAGGTTATTGCCTCCTTTAGTCAGGTTTCTGCCCCCTTTAGCCAGGTTACTGTCCCCTTTAGCCATATTGTTGCCCCCTTTAGTCAGGTTATTGCCCCCTTTAGCCAGATTGTTTCCCCCTTTAGCAGGTTACTGCCCCCTTTAGCCAGGTTGTTGCCCCCTTTAGTCAGGTAACTGTCACCTTTAACCAGATTGATTTACCCTTTGGCCAGGTTACTACCCCCTTTAGCCAGGTTACTGCCCCCTTTAGTCAGGTTATTGCCCCCTGCAGCCAGGTTTTTGCCCCTTTTAGCCAGATTGTTGCCCTCTTTAGTCAGGTTACTGCCCCCTGCAGTCTGATTGTTGCCCCCTGCAGCCAGGTTACTGCCCCCTGCAGCCATATTACTGCCCCCGTACCTACATAGTTACATAGTACGGCTGGAAAAAGACACGTGTCCATCAAGTTCAACCAAGGGTGGGGAAAATGTGGGTGAAGGGAGGGAGACAAGGATTTTAAGCCCAGCCTCCCCACTTCTTAATGCCCTGAAACCCAAAAGGCAAGGACCAATCTGCTCCAGTGAAGATCCTATCTCTGACTCCAGAGCCTCCACCAGACTTTCTACAGTTCCTGCTGTGACCAGCTCCTCAGGCAGGCTATTCCACAGATTCCCAGTTCTTACAGTGAAGAATGCCGTTCTCCTCTGGAGATTGAATCCTTTTTTTCTCTACCCAAAGGGAATGTCCCCTTGTCTTTTGAGGGGGCTTCACTTGAAATAATTTTTCCCTATAGTCTTTTCTCAAGACTAAATAAGTTCAATTCTACTAACCTTTCCTCATAACTAAGATGCTCCATTCCCCTTATAAGTTTGGTTGCTCGTCTTTGTACTCACTCTAACTCCATTACATCTCTTCTATAAACTGAGGCCCAGAACTGAACAGTATATTCTAAGTGAGGTCGCACCAATGCTTTGAACAGCGGTAGAGTTAATTCCTTATTCCGCGAGTCCATGCCTCTTTTAGTACACGCTAATATCTTACTTGCCTTAGAGGCAGATGATTAACACTGCATGTTTTTCTGTAGTCTATGATCTATAAGAACACCCCGATCTTTCTCAACAAGCGATTCTCCAAGTTTTTCTCCCCCTAGGACATATGATGCCTGCAAATTATTAGTACCTTGATGCAGAACCTTAAATTTATCCACATTGAATCTCATTTGCCAAATGGATGCCCAAGAACTCAGTGTGTCCAGGTCTGCTTGCAATTTATGAGCATCTTCCATAGATTGCACTACCCTACATAGCTTGGTGTCATGTGCAAAAATAGAAATCATGCTATTTATCCCCTCCACTATATCGTTAATAAATACATTAAATAAAAGAGGACCCAATACTGAGCCCTGGGGCACACCACTCATAACCGGGGACCACTCAGAGTAGGAGTCATTTACCACCACTCTCTGAGTACGATCCAATAGCCAGTTTCTAATCCAATTACACACTGTTATCTCTAACCCAATGGATTCTAATTTACCTAACAAACGCCTATGCGGGACAGTGTCAAACACCTTTGCAAAGTCCACCCCGCTATCCAGACTTCTACTCACCTCTTCATAAAAACAGATCAGATTGGTCTGATAACTTCTGTCCTTAATAAATCCATGCTGGCAATCACTTATAATATTGTATTTGTCCACATATTCCTGTATATAGTCCCTTATGAGCCCCTCAAACATTTTTCCCACAACAGATGTTAAACTTACTGGTCTATAATTTCCTGGGAACTACATTTGCCTTGTGCCAGTCTCCTGGTACTATACCAGTCACCAGAGAATCTCTAAATATAATGTAATGGTGCACACAAACAACCGAGCTGAGCTCTTTAAGAACTCTTGGGTGTATGCCATCAGGGCCTGGAGCCTTGTTCACATTCAGTTTATTTGACTTGACTTTGGCTTTTTCTACACTGAGCCCATTAATTATAGCAGATGATGTATTAACAGTACTGGCACCACCTACATCTGCACTCGCCCACTCCCATCAACTACTTTCTCATTGTTAGTATATACTGAGCTGAAGAACCTAGTTAGCACCTCTGCCTTCTCCTGGTCCCCAGTGACCAGCACCCCATCATAGGTTTTTAAGGGTCCCTCATGCTCTGACTTCGGCTTTTTGGCATTTATATGCTTAAAGAATTTCTTGGGGTTTATCTTGCTGTCCTTGGCCACCTGCCTTTCATTTTGAATTTTAGCTGCTTTTATCACTTTTTTACAGATTATATTAAGCTCTTTGTAATTTACAAAGGCTGATGCCAAAACCTCTTACTTAAATTTTTTAAATGCCCTTTTTCATTTTTATTGCCCTCTTCACAGAAGGTAGAAGCCATGTTGGTTTTAGTTTTAGTCGCCTATACTTGTTACCCATAGGAATATATTTTGCAAAAAATTTTCCCAAAGTATATTTAAAGCTCTCACATTTGGCTTCTACATCACTATTTGCTTATAACTGCTCCCAGTCTTTTGTCCTGTATTGCATCCCTCAATAAGGCAAAATTTGGCCCTTTTAAATAAAATGTTTTTCCCCTCCCGCTCTGTTTTTCTTTTTTTCCAGTTTACACTAAAATGAATTATATTGTGGTCACTGTTACCTAGATTTTCAGAAACCGTCACCACTCCAACAAGTTCTGCTTTGTTAGAAATAACCAGATCCAAACAGAGCATCCTTCAAATGGGTTCCCCACAAACTGCTCCATAAAATTAGCCTCTAAATTGAGGATTCCTTCCCTTTTTAGTTGATGCAGAACTGTGACTCCAGTTAATGCCTGGGTAATTAAAGTCACCCTGTCACGGCGTTCGGCGCCGCGGCTCGCCGCGGCCGTCCCCCTGCGCTCACGGGGTCCGGCGCGGGTGCCGCGGGTGCCCGCAGCCGTGGTCCTTCTTGCTCTGGGGCTGGAAAACCCCTACTTACTAGCCCCCGCTCCTGTCTCCAGCGCTGACACCGCCGTGCGCGTGCCCGTTGCTTAAGGCGCGCGACGGCTACTGGACAGGGATTTGGGGATTGACCGGCCGCTGGTCCTATTTAAGGTTTACGCCCCCAGCAATCCTTGCAAGTTTGTTGGTGTGCTTACCTAGTGTCTAGAGAGTATTGCTGTTCTGTCCTGATTACCCGTGTACGCCTGCTTAGGTGTCCTGACCTTGCCTGTTTGCGCCTGCCTGACCGTTCTCCCTGCCTCTGACCACGAACCTCTGCCGCCTGCCCTGCCCTTCTGCCTGTCCCCGACTATCCCTCCGGATTCCCGTTTGTACCACGCTGTACCCCGGCCCCATCGCAACAAGTCACCTCAGGGGAAATGACCTGGTAGCCTCACGCCGCAGCAAGTCCATCCCGCTTTGGGGCGGGCATCTGGTGAAACCGGGGGCTACTTAGATTCCGTTCCCTGGGTGGCTTAGCTATCACCGCTTGCGTTGGCCCAGCGGATCCACTCCTGCGTTACAATACAAGCTGGCCATGGATTCCGCCAGGGTACCTCTGCCTGATCTCCGGGACATCACGACTGCTGTCGCCCAGCAGAGTCAACGCATCGCCAGCTCGCGGCCATGATGCAAAAACCTTGCACCCGTCTGCCTCCACCGGCTGCGCCGCACCTGCATCCGTTGTTTCCGGCATCCATTGCTCTCACTGCTCTGGCTTCGGGACCTTCTGCATCTGCCACTCCCCTCTCGTACAAATGGAGATCCCAAGAAGTGTCGAGGGTTCATCAGCCAGTGCTCCACCCCACCTCGAGATGATGGGGCACCAATTCCCTACAGAGGGAGCCAAGGTGGCCTTCATTATCAGCCTCTTGTCTGAGAAGCCTTGGCTTGGGCTACGCCACTATGGGATCGAGGGGATCCTCTGACAGCGGACCTCAAACCTTCCTCCGGGGGTTCCACAGTCTTCGAGGAAGCAGGCCGTACTTCTCGGCTGCCGCAGCACTGCTCAGCTTGTCAGGGCGGACACCACAGTCGGTCAAGTATTCGGTGCATTTTTCGCACTCTCGCTTCGGAGCTGGACTGGAATAACGAAGCATTGGTGGCGACATTCTGGCAAGGCCTCTCGGGGTGATTCAAGGACGAGCTCGCCGCTCGGGATCTACCAGCAGCTTTGGATGACTTAATCCATTTTGCCACCCGAGTGGACATTCGCTTTGCCGAAAGGCAACAAGAGCTTCGCCTTCAACGGGAAACCGTCCGTCCACGCCGTTTCCCCTATTTGACCCCACGTTCCAGCGGTCACCGCTTCCTCCTCCCATGGTCTCTGAAGAGGAACCTATGCAGGTCGAGAGAGCCCACCTGTCCCAGGAGGAACGTTCTCAGCGCCGTCTGAAGCAGCTCTGCTTCTATTGTGGCGGTTTTGCCATTTTCATGGGGACTGTCCGGTGCCCCCGGGAAAAATTCCGCACCTAGGGCTCTTTAGGAGGGCGACCCCTAGGGTGTCAGAGGGCCTCTCCCCGTCTGACCATGCCCGTATGCATTGGCCTTTCACCGGACCGCACCTTTCAGGCCACCGCCTTTATTGATTCTGAATCGGCAGGAAACTTCGTAAGCCACAAACTTGTGACCAGGTTTCGTCTCCCTGTGATTCCGTTGCAGAAACCTATGTTTGTCCCCTCGGTCAGTGGCGAATGCCTAAAGGACGCTATTTCGCTTCCTTTACTGCCCCTCTTCTTGCAGATTGGGGCCCTTAAACAAGGAGACGTTGCAACTCCTTGTCCTGCCTCGATCCTCCTCGGAAATTCCTTCTGGGCCCCCCATGGCTGCAGGACCATCCCCCAAACCCCGGGATTGGAGCACAGGTGAGTCATGCATTGGGGCTCCGCATGTCATTCACGTTGCCTGTCTAAACCGCAGTCGTCCCTCAGGTCGCCTCCTGAAGTCTGTCAAGCCTCCTTCGGGTTACCTACGCCATACTGGACTTTGCGGATGTCTTTTCGGAAAAGACAGGCCAAAACGCTTCCCCCCACACCGGCTTATGACTGTTCCATTGACCTGCAACCTGGCTGTATCCTCCCAGAGGTCTGGGTTTACCCCCTCTCCGCCCCGGAGACAAAGGCGATGTCTGAATACATCAAGGAGAACCTCCGCAAAGGTTTCCCATTCTAAGTCCTCGTCTCCGGCGGGAGCTGGCTTTTCTTCGGGAGAAAAAGGAGGTTCTCCGGCCCTGCATCGACTATGGGGGCTTAAATAAAATTACTATAAAAAATCCTATCCTTCCCTTGATATCGAAACTCTTCGACCGCCTGCGGGGCGCAAAAATATTTTTCCAAGTGGATCTCCCGGTGCTTTAATTTAATTCGTTATTCGAGAAGGCGATGAGTGGAAAACGGCATTTAATACGCGGGGATGGCCACTTCGAGTATCTGGTTATGCCATTCGGTCTCTGCAATGCTCCTGCTGTATTTCAGAACTTTGTCCCAAAGAGATCTTACGGGACCTACTCTACAGCTGTGTTATTGTCTACTTGGACAATATTCTAATCTTTTCTCTGGATCTCGTAACTCATCGCCACCACGTCCGCCAGGTCCTCAGGCGACTTCACACCCATCAGCTCTTTGCCAAACCTGAGAAGTGTCTCTTTGAACGTACCAGCTTACCCTTCTTATGGTAATCGTCTCAGATAAGGGCCTCCAGATGGATCCTTCAAAACTCTCCGCAGTGTTGCAGTGGCCACAACCAGTGGGCCAGGGCCATCAACGATTCCTGGGTTTGCCAACTATTTTTAGACAATTTATTCCACACTCTCTACGCTTGTGGCTCCCCTGGTGGCGCTAACTAAGAAAAATGGCAATCCCAAAGTCCTGGGCCCCCTGAAGCTCAAGAAGCCCTCAAATAGTCTCAAATCGGCATTCACGTCTGCTCGGTCTTGTCTCGCCCGCACCCGAAATGCCCATTCATTTTGGAGGTGGATGCTTTTCCCGGGGGGTGCGGTGCTGTCCCCCTGCAGAGATCCCCTTGGGTAAAAATGCAAAACGTGTGGTTTTTTCTCCAAGACTTTCTCTCCTGCGAGAAAAATTATACCCAAAAGGGGATCGCGAGTTACTGGGCCATAAAGTTGGCTTGGAAGGTGGCTCACTTGTTGGAGGGGTCGTCACCCAAATTTACTTTTTCCCGACCATAAAAACCCCTTTATCTGCAGTCGCTCAACGCCTGAATCCCCGGCCCGGCCAGATGGTCGCTCTTTTTTGGCCCGCTTTAACTTCCTGCTACAAATTTCGGCCAAACGGGAAGAACGTCAAAGCCGACGCCCTATCTCGTGCCTCGGATACGGTGGGTCTTAGTTCCCCCCTCCATAGTCCCTCCTGATGCCCCGTCGCGGCTGCCCCCGTGGATCTTCAAATCTGCCCCCGGGAAGACGTATGGCGCCCTGCCTTGGGGGCCTAGAATCCTGAAGTGGGGACATTCTTCCCGAACAGCTGGGCATCCTGGAGTCCATAAGTCCTACAACTTGGTCTCCCGCTACTACTGGTGGCCCCCTCGAGCTAAAGATGTCAGGGACTTTGTGCTGGCGTGCTCCCCCGTGCCCGAATAAGTTCCTCGCCTCAAACCCGCGGGCCTTTTCAGCCTTTTCCCTTTGCCGGAAAAAACCCTGGACCCATGTCGCCATGGACTTTGTCACAGATTTCCCACCCTCTTCTGGAAAAAAACGGTCATCTGGGTGGTGACCGATCGTTTCTCGAAAATTGCTCACTTTATCCCACTGCCTGGTTTGCCCTCTGCCCCCCGCTGGCCCAACATTTTTTCCATCACATTTTCCGCTTGCAAAGGTCTTCCCCTTGTACATTGTCTTGACGGGGAGTCCAGTTTATCGCAAAATTTTTTGGGGGCTCTGTGCTGTCAGTTGCAGATTCAGCTGGATTTTTCATCTGCATTACCACCCTCAAACTTTAAACGGGCAGGTAGAGAGGGTTAACCAGGTGTTGGGCACCTACGTCGGCACTTTTGTCCCGTCGTCAAGATAAATTTGGGCCATTTTTCTCCCCTGGGCGAGTTTTCTTATAACTCTTTTTGACTCGGAATCCGCTGGGGGCCTCCCCTTTTTTGTCGTCTTGGGTTACAACCCCCGCCCACCTCTCCCTCTAGCTTTTCCCCGTCTCTTGTCCCTGCCGTGGATGCCCAGTAAGGGCATCAAGGCTCTCTGGCAATTCACCCGACAGTCCCTGCTACGAGCTTCTGCCCGCACCAAGCGTCAGGCTGACAGGTATCGTAGGCCCCCGCCCCTATTTGAGCCAGGTGACAGGGTTTGGTTGTCCGCGAAGTACATCCGCTTTAAGGTGCCAGCTACAAGTTGGGTCCCAAGTACTTGGGCCCTTTTGTGGTACTTCGGCGACTGAACCCAGTCTCCTATAAGCTCCGCTTGCCCCCGAACTCTTCGCATCCCGAAAAGCTTTCACGTGTCCCTCCTCAAGCCGGGGGTGCTGAACCGCTTCTCCCGTAGATTTCCCTCTCGCCCCTTTTCCTGTTGTGAATACAGATAACAATCTTTGAGGTCAAGGAGGTGCTGGCGGAGAAGACAGTGAGGGGGAAGCGGTTCTTCTTATTGACTGGGAAGGGGGTTTTGGTCCGGTGGAGCGCTCATGGGAACCTGAGGCCAACCTGTCCCCTGATCTCCTCTCTAAATTCCAAAGGAGGAGGGGGAGAGCTAAGGGGGGTGGGGGGGAGTACTGTCACGGCGCTCGGCGCCGTGGCTCGCAGCCGCAGCCGTGGTCCTTCTGCTCTGGGGCTGGAAACCCCGTACTTACTAGTCCCCGCTCCTGTCTCCGCGCTGCAGCCGCCCCTGCGCGTGCCCTTGCTTAAGGCTCCGCGCGCGACGGCTGGGGCTGGATTTAAAGGGCCAGCGCGCCCTTAAAATTTGGTGATTGACGACCCCTGGTCCTATTTAAGGTTTACACCCCCAGCAATCCTTGCCAGTTTGTTTGGTGTGCTTACCTAGTGTCTAGAGGTATTGCTGTTCTGTCCTGATTACCCGTTAAGTCCGCCTGCTTTCGTTTCCTGACCTTGCCTGTTTTGCCGCCCGCCCTGACCGTTCTGCCTGCCTCTGACCAAAGAACCTCTGCCACCTGCCCTGACCTTCTGCCCGTCCCCGACTAGCCTCCGGATTACGTTTTATTGTAAAACCCAAAGCCTGGTACCCCGGCGGCTCCTGCGCGGCGGCTCTGGTGAAAACCGGGGGCTACTTAGATTCCGTTCCCTGGCGTGGCTTAGCTATCACCGCTTGCGTTGGCCCAGCGGATCCACTCCTGCGTTACACACCCATTATTACCACTGTACCAGCCTGTGCCTCCCGCACCATTTGATTATGCACCTGTTCTTATATCTCCTCAGTGATGTACAGGGGTCTATACATTCCGCCAAAAATAATATTTTCTGCATTAACCCCCCCTTGTATTTCCCACAATGTTTCCACATCTTTAGTTACTTTGCCCTCTTTTTACACTTTCACATTTGCCTTTATATCACTCCTTACATACAAACACACTCCTCCTCCCCTCCTGTTCGCTCTGTCTTTCCTAAATAGATTAAAACTTTGAAGATTGACCGCCCTATCATGCGAGGAGTCCAGCCATGTTTCAGCAATGCCAACCACATCAATCAGCTCCTCTACAACTAGCGCCTCAAGTTGCCCCATTTTGGTTGCAAGACTTCTGGCATTTGTGAATAGACATTTTAAGTTCCCTTCCAGTTTTACACTTTCGATCAATGGTTTGGGATTGTATCTAACATGTTCCTTAGACGGCATAGGATCATACATTACCCGTTCAGTAGACAGCATGGGATTAAACGTTACATGTTCAGATGACAACATACGATTGATTAAACATCCCTCCTTCGGTAGATCGCATGGGATTATACATTACACCTTTAGTAGATGGCATGAAATTACATGAGATATTGTGGGCACCTATATCTTCAATGCTGGTTTGCAACACATGGATCTCCTTATCCACTGGTCTACTCCACCTCCCCCACTGCACGTCTCCACCCACCGATGTAGTCTGCCCACTCTCCAACCTATCTACCCCTTCATCTTCTATATTGTCCTCGCTCCTCATCCCTAGTTTAAATACTCCCGCACCACTTCTAGAATTCTTTCCCCCAGCACAGAAGAACGCCTTTCAATCAGGTGCAATTTATCTGTAGAAAAAAGATTGTACCCCAATGAAAAATCAGCCCAGTGCTCTAATGAAAATAAAAAAACTACTCACCTCACTATGGTCCGCGTGTTCAGGTCCTGGAGCTGGTGAATGGTGTAAGCGGCGTGACGTCATCACACCGCTTACGCCATCTCACAGGTCCTGGGATCTCCTGGGCTGGCAGAGGCTGCCAACCGAAGAGATCCAGCGTTGCAGGGGACGTGATGAAAGCCGTGCATCACGCCCCCTGTGATGCTGGGGTGTATGTACAGCACTCGCCAAGCGCTGTTCATACAAGGGACTCCCTGTCAGTCTCCCTGACTCTGTCTGTGCAGCTGTTGTAAAACGGCCGTGCAGTCAGAGAGATCGGTGGGCGGTGCAGCTGTTGTAAAACGGCCATGCAGTCAGAGAGATCGATGGGCGGTGCTCCAGGCCCACGGCAGGCCCCCAGATAAAACTGCCTAGCGTTGCCCATGATCTCATATCACTACCACATAGTGACTGAATATTACCTCCACATCATGATCTCATATCACCACCACATAGTGACTGAATACCTGCATACAATGACCACATATCACGACCACATGGTGACAGAATAATACCACCACACTACAACCACATATCACCACCACATAGTGACTGATTAATACCACAACACCATGACCAAATATCACCACCACATAATAACTGAATAATACCTCCATGTCATGACCACATATCACCACCACATAGTGACTGAATAATACCACCACACCATGACCACATATCATCACCATACAGTGACTGAATAATACCACAATACCATGACCACATATCACCACCACATAGTGACTGAAAAATACAACATACCATTACTGAATATAAACCACTATACTATGACCAATATTACTGGCATACAGTGACAATACAGTGGTAGACACCAACTGATGTAGGCTTTGCAGACATATAAGTGATTACAATAAAGTTACAGTCAGTGACTTATAGAAGACATCTCTGATGAGTTGTTCTCTTCTCTTTCTCTTTCCCATCTGTCCCAGATCGCCATGATGAATTCTCCTGGCCATAACTCTTCACTGTAGAAGAGTTTGTACAAAAAAAATCTTAGATTCCTCACCTTACCAGCTCTTCCCCACCAAATCCTATCTCTTTACAAACTCCACATCTATAGCCACCCAAATGGTAATAATGACCCCAAACGGCTATGGGGCTCCTATTTTTGCACCAAGTATTAGTCTTGTTTTGTGTCCCAATATAGGAGGTAGTTAAATTCCTCAAGATAGTATGTAGGTACACCCCAAAACTAGGTAGGTAGATAGGAAAACCCCCTTTTAGGTAGGCAGTCCTCAATTAGGTAGATGTATAGCGCCCCATTAGGTAGATAGATTTAAAGTCCCCCAATAGGTAAGTATCTAGGATCCTTATTCATTAGATAGGTAGTTATATAGGCCTCCCCAATTAGTAGAATTATAGGTCCCTAGTTGGTAGTTATATAAGCTCCCTGTAGGTAGGTGGGCAGGTATATAGGGCCTCTGTAGGTAGGTGGGTAGGTATATTGGATCCTTGTAGGTAGGTAGGAATATAGACCCCAATTCATAGGTAGGTATAGAAGCCCATGGTAGGTAGGTATATAAGCCCCATAGGTAGACATAAAGACCCCTTGCAGTTAGCTATAACCCCCCTGTAGGTAGATATATACCCCCTGTAGATAGAGATATATGCTCCCTGTAGGTAGGTATTCGTCCCTTGTAGGTAGGTATTTGCCCCCTGTGGGTAGGTGTTTGCCCCCTGTAGGTAGTTATATACCACTGTATGTACTTTCCCCCTATAGGTAGGTGTATGGCTCCTATAGGTATATATATGCCCCCGGTGGGTAGGTATTTGGCCCCTGAAGGTAGGTATTTGACCACTGTAGGTAGATATATTCCCATGTAGGTTCAAAAAGAAAATAAAAAAAAAGGTAGCCACAGCAGTCGCAGGTCCCCACCTGCAGCAGGGGGAAACCTGTGTCTGCTCTGGCTACCTTGGGGCATGAAGTGCTAATCAACTGTTTGAAGTTGAATTAAAAAAGGTACTCACCTTTCCATGTTCGCCTGCTGTGCTACTAACTCCAGGAGCAGATGTCATCACATCACTTACACCAGCACACTGCTCCCGAGGAAATCCTGGGCTGGAGGCCTAGGCTTCCAGTCTAGGAGACTCAGCATCGCAGGAGATGTGATGAAAGCCTTGCATCATGGTGATGTGTATATACAGTGCTCACTGAGCACTGTATATACAATGGAGAAGGCAGAATGCTCCCTGTACAAGCAGCTGCACAGTAAGGGAGAAATGTATGACCGGGTTTTTCACCATTTACTGGCGTAAAATGCACGTAAGTCTACGATGTCTAATGCGCCTGATGAATGTGTTAGGCGCATTGTTCGTAAAATTCGACACTTTCTAATGCACCTAACATGAGGGGGCATTTTGGGGGCATTCTGGGGGCATCGCACCACACTCGTATTAGACACATATATGAATGTGGGATGGCAAAATTAGACGCATTACTGCTCAAACAGGCAGATCTATTTGAATGTAGTCTACCAGAGCCTGAGTCGTCGAAGTGGAGCTAGATGTGCTATTAGCAAAAAAATGTCCAATATTTCTCAACTTACATCAGTACAATAATAAAAAGTGATTTCTGATTATTTTCAAACTATATAAAATTAAATTATTTAAATGTAATAAAAAATGTTATCATATAAAAATTAATATAAAAATATATAATATCCCAAAAATATAAAAATATCTCCTGTAAAATGTATTTAAATTTAATAGATTTTTAAATTTTTACTATATTAAATTTGAAATGTATTTTTGCTGCTCTCGCCCTTTATACTACATACAGCAAGAGCCAGCACTCCACAGGTCTGGTTGGGACCTGTGATTCACCAAGCAAGATCAATACCATAGTTTCTATTCACTGACATGCTATTCTAATGACTTTCCTTTTATTTCCAGCCTATCTATAGCATAGTTGCCAACCTTCCCGTTTTGGGCTGGAGGTTCCCCCCGGCAAGGTTAGCGGGGGTTCTTTAAATGAATGCGGCCCTCTGGGCTGTTCCTAAGGGCGGGCACCCGCCCAGCGATTCTCACAGGCTCTGCAGCTGCTCGTTCCCCTCCTGCCTTCTCCCCTGTATGTACAGCACCCGGTGTGCGCTGTACATACAGTTCATCGTCGCAGGGGGGAGTGACGCACGGCTGTACTCACCCCCCCCCTCCCCTTGCAAAGCTGAGTCTCCTCGGTCGGCAGTTTCTGCAAGCCCAGGAGATCTCTGGAGCTGCTGGGAACCAGGTGAGATAAGTAGATTTTATTATTTTATTTTTATTAGCTATAGGGGCACTACCTGGATAAAGGGGACACTACCTGGATAAAGGGGGCATCTACCTGGCTAATGAGGGTACTCTGGCTAATGGGGGCACTGCCTGGCTAATGAGGGCATCTACCTGGCTAATGGGGGCACTTCCTGGCTAATGGGGGCATCTGCATGGCTAATGGGGGCATCTACCTGGAAAAAGGGGGCATTGCCTGGCTAATGGGGGCACTGCCTGGCTAATCGGGGCACTGCCTGGCTGATGGGGGCATCTATCTGGATAAAGGGGGCAACTAGCTGGCTAATGGGGGCACTACTTGGATAACAGGGGCATCTACCTGGCTATTGGGGACATCTGCCTGACTAATGGGGACACTACCTGGCTATTGGGGGAACTAACTGGCTGTAAGGAGCATATACCTGGCTATGGGGCGCACTACCTGGATGTTGGGAGCACGACGTGGGGCCGGGGGGCACTACCTCGCTAGTGGTGGCAGTACCTGGGGATTGGGGGAAATACATGGCTACTGGGGAAACTATCTGGCTCAAAGGGGCACTACCTGGCTATTGGGGGCACTGCCTAGCTGTAAGGGGCACTATCTGGCTATTGGGGACAGCTACCTGGCTAGAAGGGGGCATTAACCTGACTACAGGAGGCTACTACTTGGCTACAGGTGGTTACTACCTGGCTACAGGGTTCAAATAGGGCACCGAGATACCTACCTATTGGGGTTTGGCGGTATCTCCCAGCTCTCCTGGGTGCTGAATAGACTATTCAACAGTCCAGGGAAGCTGGGTGATGCCAAAACCCTAATTTAGCTTTCTTCCAGAGCCATTACACAGTTAGGTGGAGTGGGTGTGGCTTTTTGAAGGGGGTGTGGCTCACAAACAAGATGGGCATGGTCATGCAAATTTTTGGCTTACAATCTCCTGCTTTCTTACTTTTAAAACTTGGCATGTATGATCTATAGCCTTTATATATGTTTCAGAATGCACCTAACACATAGGCGAGGCGCGATGAACTTTAGACTCCATTTATACCACAAAAGCCACTTTTATACATTCAGGCACATTATACACTGAAAACGAGGCGCGACTATTCACTTTGAAGCGCCTTCCTTCATACATGTCTCCCTAAGTGTGCAGCTGCTGACTCCATGCAGCCATTTTAAAACAGTCACACAGAGAAAAATAGTAATCCCTGTACCCTTAGGAATGGCTTTGCAATAGTCGAGTCACATTTTAATGACCGCAGGCTAATATTCAAGCTAACTACTTTTACATGGAAACTACAACAAATACAAAGAGCATATAACACTATAACTATAACACTACTTGATAGAGCACATTCTCAACTTAAAAAAAAAAACAATTATTTTCGACATGGTCACCGACCTTGACTATGCGTTTTCTCCCTTGATGAACTGAAGCTTACATGCTGCCCTTATTAAGGTCTGCCCAGGAATCCATATATAGGGCCACATGCATAAAAAACGTTTAGGTCTAAAACTCACTTAAATTCCCATAGCAACCAATCAGACGCCCCTTTTATTTAATATAGTGCTCTGGAAAAATGAGAAGGGGCACTCTGATTGGTTGCTATGGAATACAATGTGAGTTTTAGACCTAGACAGTTTTCATACAAGTGGCTCATAATGTTAATTTTCTTCCCCTTTTCAAGGAACTAAGGAGTCAATCTTTACCAATTCTATTAAACTGACTTTATAACTTAAATAGACCCACACATTGGGTCATGGGTGTGCCTGTGTCTCTGCTGTGAGCGGCGCTGTGACCAACATGTCCCAATGTACGCACTCACAGTCCAGTCCCTAGCCGCAGTAACTTACCTCTCCATGCCCCTGACGTTGTGTCTGCCCGCTCCTTAGGGCATGTTCTGTTAGGTTTAAAAGGCCTGTGCACTGGTGATTGGCTGTCACCGGACGCTGACCCTATTTAACCCAGCCTTTTCCTCTAACACCTTGCCGGATCAATAATTCCCTGTGCTTTGCGAGACAGCGTTCCTTAGTCTGTATTCTGATATTCTGTGTACCATACCCATTGCCTCCGTCCCTCGACCACGAACCTTTGCTGCCCGTCCAGATCTTCTTGTCTGTCCTCGACTACGATCTTGCCCGATGATTTTGTACCACGCTGCACCTTGGCTGCCACCACAAGCAAGTCGCTACAGGGGTAGTGACCTGTTAGGAATCCCGCCGCAGTAAGCCCAACTTGCCATGCGGCAGGCTGTGGTACATACCGGGATCTACTTAGATTCTGCCTCCTGTTGTGGCTTGTGCCACCGCTTGCGGGGGTTCAGAGTATCTACTTGTCTACTGCCATTACAGGGATTTTCTTACTACAAAGATTAGCTTTCAACTTAAAGGGAATGGTAAATAAAGACTTTTTCTAAATACATTGGTCAATACATTTTACTATAGTCATGGCATAAGAAACATTTTATTAGCTCTCTGAGTACACACAGGTTTCTATGGTTACATGCTAAACAGATGTCTGTTATCTGATTAGCTGAGTGCAGAGAGCAGGGAGTGACATCACCCCACTAACAGAATGAGATCAAAGCAAACTAATTATATCTAACAAGATTAGCTTTACTAAACAAAGTGCTGTGAGGGCAGAAAAGCATGGCTTTATCTGTAATCTTGTTAAAGATAACAATCTCCTGCACTGTCAGAGTAAGGGATCAGATAGCTCCCCAGAAGTTGAATATGCTAATCACTGCTATAGAACCACCCACAGCCTGAGAAGACAGAGTGAGTGAAAACTAGCTATGATTCAGTGAAACAGCGTGCTGAGAAAACCCCTTTAAACTTTTATATCTCTTTGAGACCCTGTCTGTTTTAGTCCTTCTCAGGGAATTGAGATCTCTTCAGGCAGTAATTGTTCAGCTCATATGGGCTCACGGATGAGTTGCTTAAGAAGTATTGATGACAAGCAAACTACATGGTAACTTTTCAGTCCCTAAAATATTAAAATATTATTGGGTTACTCATCTCAGCTTTTTACCAGCTTGATTTACTTTGCTTGCCTACTCAAAATGGATGGAGATTGAGAAATTATAGCTTGCACCTATTCACACTCAGACCCCTACACTTCTTGGGTTCCTCAAACATTAAATATATGAAAAGATTGCAAAGCCAGATTTTCCGTGGCCTCCAGGACGTTTCCTATGATATCCTTTTTATTCACACCGCTACTTCCTTCAGCTCTTCTGGGCTTTTCGCAAGGCCATGGATTGGGCATGATTTGTTCTTTTTTGCCGACATTGCAAGGTCCGGGGATAGATAACTGATCTCATTTGAGAACCTCTGTAAGGACTTTGGGCTTTCACTAAGATCTCATTTTCGTGATCTTCAGATTAAACCTTCATTATTTTCTCTATACAGTAACATGACTTTATCTGTTCTGACTGCTCTGGAAAGCTTGTGTAAATCAGGCATCTCAACTAAAGGTCTTATCTCCACAATATATTACATTTTATCTAATCTGTTCCCTGATGAGGAAAGAAGAGAACACTACATGCGTAAATAGGAGTCCTATTTAGGTAGAGATCTTCCTTATTCCACCTGGCAGGTCATATGGAGAGTGCAGCCAAGACATCTATATGCACTACATATAAGGAGAAGCAATACAAAATCCTTCTAGCCGTGTACCATGCTCTTGATATATCGCATAAACTTGATCCTCGGTTTCTCATGGTATGCTGGCTTTGTGGCCTTTAAGTGGGCACATTGCATCATATATTCTAGAACTGCCCTCTAATTCATTTCTACTGGTGAAATACCCTCTAACTAGAATTTTTGCCCTTAGAATCCTCTGGTATATTTATTATTCGGCCCTGTGAAGGGTTTTTCTGAAGTTAATTCTAATCTCTTGCATCACATCCTTACGGCAGCTGGGTGCCTGATAGCTGGTGCATGGCAACAAACTCTCCCACCCAGAATCACAGATCTATACAAGAGGACTTTTAGAGCGACATTTCCCAACACACCAACGCCAGTTTTTTGGTCTATATTGCTCTAAAACCGCTTTTGACGCCATATTTTGGATGTAAATGAACTGTCGTACAACAAGACTAGGCGTATTAAATGCCGGGACCGACACATATAATGCGCCTAAAAATGATGCGCTGTGCACCTCCATAACGAAATGCGCCTATTGAGGTGCATAGCACATCATTACAAGTTTATATGTGTTAGGTGCATTTCACATTTTACATATGTTAGGCGCATTACAAGTATGTGTTAGGCGCATTTCATATACTTGTAATGATAAGCTATGCGCCTCTGTGCGCGATGTGCCTCAATAGGGGCATTACATACGCTTCTAATGATATGCTATGTGCCACGACTTGCGCTAATCGCGGCACAAAACATTTCATTGGTAGAGTATATAATGCCCCTATTGAGGCACACCACGCACGAAGGCGCATAGCTTATCATTACAAGTATATAAAATGCGCCTAACACATATACGCTTGTAATGATGTGCTATGCGTCTCAATAGGCGCATTTCCTTAATATAGGAGACAGCGCATCATTTTTAGGCGCATTATGTTTACTATGCAAAGTATATCTGACGCCAGATTTTTGATAGGGTCGGACTTTCTGGCGCTCCTTACACTTATTTAATGCATCTAAAAGCTGACATAGCACCGTCAATTTTCGGACATCTCGCCCTTAATATTCAGGCCTTCTTCCCTACCTCTCCCCTCCTATATCTTGTCTTCGTGCAATATCTTCTTTAGTGTTATTATAAGGTTATATTTGTCGTTTTTAAGGATTGACATGATATTACTATATATATTCCCAGATAATGCTTTTATTTTTACGAGAATATATTTTAAAGTCAAGTTTGTGACATTGTTTATTCATTACTATTCTACGTCTAAACTTCCTAGATTTGCTGGAATTTCCCTGTTTATGTTTTTTGACATGATCATAAAACTTTCAATTAAATTTCAATAAAAAATAAAATAAAAATCTGCACCAGGATAAGTGGCCCATCTCTATGGTATTCCAATGCTGCAATCATTGTTCCCAATGCTTTGAAGCCGAACTCGGCTCCCTACACATTTGTTCATAATCTGCCGAATTATGCGGCTGAGCTGATCAAGACACCTTTTTCATGGTGGGACAGCTGTGCTTGACTGTCTGGAATGTGTCTTGTCTTTCAGGTTGCTGTCCTCACTGTTAAATCGTGCCGCCCTTTACCTCACTGTGCTCACATCCAATATCTGGTCTCCATAAACGTTCAGTAAGGCTATGCTCACACAGCATAATTGCGGGGCGCAATTACGCCCTACAATTACGCCGTGTGTTTGGGAGCTCACGCCGATCGGCGCTGGGCGTCGGGGCCCACAGCCCACCAGCCCCATAGACATGCTTTACTCACAGCACATAAATGCTGTGAATAATTGACATGTCACTTATCTCCCCCCGCGGTGTATTGTGCGAGCGGGGAGAGGATAACTGTGGATTACCGTAATGACTGGGGTGTATTTTGCCCGTATTTGAGCGCAGTACGGCACGAAATACGGACCGAAATGCACCTGATTATAACCCGTGTGAACATAGCCTAAGGGTCATTGAACCATGTGATCATTTTGTCACTTCTATAACACAATGCAATAGTTCTGTATCTCAGTGTACTATACATGTCAACAAAAACCAGGCATTTTAATAGGGGTACAAAGTTGAAATATCTATTAGGCTCATGGCTACTACAGAAATCCACTGCCATTAACATCTAAGATTAGGTCCAAGTGGACTCTATGAACTGAATCCAAATACTTTAAATAATTTCTACTATGATTGTATCTCTTTAGTAAATAACGACTTCGCTGGGATTGTAGAGTTTATTTCTCATTCATAATCTGATGACGTTTATATTACGTTATATTTGATATTATTCCACATTTTACAATCAGTTCTTACATTTGCCTACATACATGCCTTGTGTACTATTGCTTGATTTATTCTAAGATTTGTTGTGATCTATTACTATGTCCTGCACTATGGAGATGACTCGTTATTTTTTTTTTTCTATGATTCTGGTTGTATCTTTGTTTTTTCTTCCTTGATTGTTAAAAATTTTAAACTCAATAAAAATTGATTGATTAAAAAAAAAGAAATCCGTTGCCAATCACTACAATTGGGTCATTGCGGCTCCATTAGTATGACAGAAGAGTCTCCTCTCTCTGTAAACCACCTGGATACCATTGTCACTATGGCTGTGGTATTTAAGGTTTTCACCAATCTTGGATGTAAGAGCAACTGAGCATTCTCTTCATTCAGAACAGAGCACGTGTTCTAGGCTTATTCTACAGCACTACAGGTAGGTACATTAGGTGGAAGAAGGCCTGTAAATATGTATTGGGGGTTATTATCGAGTTAATCTGGAAATGTTTCTGGAAACATCATGAGATATCTGATTAAAATGGTTTCAATGCTAATGCTAAGAAATATTGAAGATATTAATTTACTTCTCTTTATTGTGGTTGTACCAGATTAGAAAACTTTAGCGACTGTCTTTTAAAAATTGGTACTCAGACTCGGATTGGCCCACAGGGGAATAGAGGAATTCCCCGGCGGACCCCAGAGTTTGGTGGGCCTCTAAGCATTGTGGATACCTGGGCATAGAAATAGAGAAAGAGTGCAAAAGTAATATACAGTGTGTGCAGTCATGTACAGTAGCTGTTGGGTGGGCCCAAGAATCCACGCCACTGACGGGCCTCAAGAATAAACTTCAGTGCTGGCCCAGGGCACCTTAGTCCAATTTTGTTGGTACTGCAGCTCTAGTGAAGACTATTTCAGTTATACTTTATCCCCAACCAGGGGCATTACTAAAGGCGATGCAGAAGTCTCAGCTGTATCTGATGCTTGGACCTGAAAGGTCCTATTATTCCTGCTACTGCATAAGAAAACACCATTACTATACATTTCTGGGGCCCCTCATAAAGGTTTTTCCAGTGGGAACAGGAGTGTCAGGTTTTGCCTCATCCCCTATACTAGACTTTAATCCATTTGTTGTTTTTTGGTTATACATAGGACGGCTTTACATTTCTTAGCATGTTGTTCCATTTTCTTAACAGAAGAGCATGCATGTACGAACAATTCATATATGGATAGCAAAACAACTTATGAAAATCTATTATTGCTAGAAAACTCTCTCGGTGGTAGATTGACATGATGTAAGGTATAAGGTACTCTTTAGTTTAAAGTAAGAGTATTCTGTCTCCTTGGATTTCCGTAACCTCCACAAAAAACCCTTTGTCACCTCTGTTTAATATGTGAATACATTCTTATAATTCAGCCTTTTAACATTTTAAAGGAGTTGTCTCATTATGACAGCACTTAATTAGACTAAAACTTTCTTCTTCCCAGTATAGAAACCCGTATGATTGGGGCCACAGTTGGCCCTGTAGTATTACACGGGAATATTCAACTGGGCAAAATACAGATGGACCAATTCTATAAACGCTGCTCTTTGTTAATGAATCTCTTCTATACCTCACTGAAAGGGATCCCAGGCTGGGAACCCCACTATGATGTCTATAAGCCATAGTCGTTTATATGGAGAAGGTGTTGTTTTACTATTTAAAGCTATATAATGATAGGTATTCTTATAATCTTAGGTATTTTTATTTCTGATTGTAATTTGTTTACATTCTGTTTTCTGTATAATTATGGGGGCAGCCATCTTGTCTCATCTGCTTTTACCAAGATTTAGAGAGATTTTTTACAGCAGTTCCATGGACATAGGACATAAACAGGAGGTGACTCATTGGCTTTAATGGGAGAGTTTTCTAGACATGCTCTGTAAACAGGAAGAAATTACTTTACAGGGAGGGGAGTGAGTGAGCTGTGACTATTTCCAGTGTTGGACTGGGGTACCTGCCTACCTGAGCCCACCACTGTAGTCAATTCTTGGGACTTACCAACCAGTGAAGTTGATTCTTGGGGTCCACCAGTGGAGTTGATATTTAGGGCGCATTCTACAGCTATTGTACATGACTGCACATACAGCACATGCCTCTTGTTTTCTGTTTCTCTGCCTTTCTCCCTAAAAAGCAGCCCCAAGCTATTCTCAGTGGCCCACGATACCAAAGGCCCACCAGGGGTTTCCTATTGTGAATGGTGAATTCTGTGTTATCTACACACTGGTGTCACCTTTCACTGTAACCCTATCTGTGATGATAATAAGAAGACTTCTGAAAAGCATACTTGCCAACTTTTGAAAGTGGGAAAGTGGGAGACATGAAGGTGCGGCATGTGTAGCGCGCCACGGCGAGAGTTTGCATGACCATGCCATCTTGTTGGTGAGCCACACCCCCTTCAAAAAGCCACACCCACTCCACATAACTGTGTTACGACTCTGGATGAAAGCTAAATTAGGGTTTTGGTGTAACCCAGCTTTCCTGGACTGTTGGAGCATCCAGGAGAGCTGGGAGACATCTTAGAATTCTATTTTTTTCAGCACTTCCCTACCTGTGGCACCTCTGTACAAACTCGACATTTGGTGATAGGTGGGGGGGTTATGGGGTGATAGGTGTAGGTGGAAAGGTTATGGGGCGATAGGTGGATTGATAGGTGGAGGTGAGAGGACTATGGGGTAATAGGTGGAGGTGAGAGGACTATGGGGTAATAGGTGGAAAGGTTTTGGGGTGATGGGTGTTGTATTTTGTGTTTACACTAGGATGCATAACATAATGGTGGGGAATCGTAGGAGAAAGGAGTACTAAGCACTGCTTACAATCTCTTTGGGGGAGCACAGGACCATCCTCTGGAGATTGTGCTGTGGCTGTGCTCTGTACCCCCAGAATCATATTGTGCAGGATGAACTACATACTCTGTACCCCAGAAGATCAGCCACAGGCATGATCTTCAGGGGATGCAGGAGAGGGCACTTAATGTTCTTATATTCATATAGGTTTCCCCTTTGGACTATGTCGGACCCATTGGATTATGTTGGACCAACGTTGGATTGACTTCTTTAATAAAATGGTGAAAGAGGGCTGATGTCAGGGAGTGTTTATTTAAATTAAAGTTTTTTGTGCAGTTTGTGTGTTTTAGTTTCTTATTTAATTCCAGTTTGAGTAATGGTGGTATGTGATAGACACCTCTCCATTACCAGCGCTCGGGCTTGGTGTCAGCCAGCAGTAGTTTTTGTCACTCCAAGGCTGACACTAACCCCGTGTCACTATTGCCCCAGTACCTAAAGCATTAGGGATACTGGGAAGAGCCAGGTGACCGTCAGGAGCAGACCTTCTAATGTGATGGTCCGCTTCTGGGCGGCTCCGGGCTGGTATTTAGAGTGGGAAGGGACCAGTGCTAATGGACCTTCCCACTCTGATGGTATCAGGCTGCAGCTGTCAGTTTTACCTTGAATGCTTATGGAAAATGGAAAGGAACCAATGTCTTTTTTTTTTTTCAAAAATCATTTATTTATTAAGAATCCCTAAGTGGGCACCTGCTGTAATCATTACAGTGGATGCCCATGTACAGATTCTCTTTAAATAAATACATTTTCCATAACCAGCCAAAGTAAAACGGATAGCGGAAGCCTGATACTATTAGAATGGGAAGACCCATTGATACTGGTCTCTTCCCATTCTACAAATACCAGCCTACAGCTGCTCCAGAAGCAGACTTTCACATTAGAGGGTCCGCTTCTGATGGTTACCGGCTCTTCCCAGTACCCCTGGTGCATTGAGTACTGGGATAATAGTGACATGGGGTTAGTGTCAGTCTTGGGCAACAAGAAACACAGCTGGTTGACACCAAGCCTGAGTGATAGTAATGACGAAATATGTGACGAAAACAGCCGAGTCCGCCGGCCCGCTTGAGGGACGACGGCCTGACTTGGGGTGTATCTTGACGTTGCGCTGCCCACTAGGGGGAGCTCAAGGTCAGCCAGATACTGTTCCACTGTTAACCCTTGCCCACACTGGCACAGGGAAACAACAATGCTGCCACCAGTTCGCTCGTTTAGTTATAAGACCGGTCCGTTACCGACTTATAGCAGGGTCAGGAACCAACCCTTGGGTAGCTATATACTATAGACCGAGAATTAGGCGTGTGAGGCCGTTGATCAAGACAGACTAACTCAGATTAAAGTTTATAGATTTAATTAGCCTTGGAGGGCACACTAGACAGATAATATATACAAGATGGATAATAATATACAGGTAAGAGAGAGGTGCAAATACAATTATGGATTACAGACAAAAGGCAGTTAAAATAGTCAGGTTACCTTGTTGCTTTGCTTGGTGCCCGGCCGCATGGGGGGCAGATGTGGCCTGGCTGCTGCGTGATGATGTTACTGGACCTGCTCTCAGGTACCCCCCTCCTTGGATCGAAGTAATGAAGAGGCGTCTGTCAGACACTTTCACGACTATCACTGGAATTATATGGAAAAAAAAACCACACAAATTGCAAAAAAAACCTTTTATTTAAATAATCACTCCCCGACACCAGCCCATTTTATTTGAAAAAATAGATCCAAAGTTGATCCGACGTAGTCCACCAAATCCGACGTAGTCCAAGTGGGAACCTGTAAATAAACATTACACACATACATATAGGCTGGATACCCTACCCAGCATACAGGACAGCTGGGTGAAATCCATTGCCCACAGGTAATATCCAGCTTTTCATGATAGGAATACTGGGTGCCACCTTAGGGTGATAAGGTGTCACCCAGCTTTCCTGTATGCTGAATGGACTATAATCATCAGAGTCTGTCCCCTGCAGCCTGTCTCCTGTATCCAGCTCTCTAGCCGCAAAGACAGACCTCAGGGTGCAGGAGACTGGGAGCAGAGGGCAACTTCTAGCCCTTGTGGCTTGTCTCCTGCCCATTGAGACTGCCAGACACTGACTGCAGGGGGCAAGAGACAGGAGCAAGGGGCAAAAGATAAGTGGGCAACTCCTACCCCTTGTACATTCAAAAACAAACCCTTCCCACACACATAAACACACACACCCTTCCCACACACACAAGCACACACACCCCTCCCACACACAAACACACACGCACCTCCCACACACACAAACACACACGCCCCTCCCACACAAACACACCCCTCCCACACACACAAACACACACGCCCTTCCCACACAAACACACTCCTCCCACACACAAACACACACACCCCTTGCAAGCACACACCCCTCCTCCGCACACACACTCAACCACTGCACACACACACCCCTCCTCTGCACAAACACCCCTCCTCCGCACACACCCTCAACCACTGCACATACACCCCTCCTCCGCACACACACTCAGCCACGCCCCTCCCCACACACACCCCTGTTCTGCACCCCCCTGTCCTGCTGCCAGTATCCTTGCTTTTCATGCTGCTCTCTGCTTGGGGGAGGGGGAGTAGCTTTGTGGGTCACACTAAGCCCCACCCCCTTTCCCAGTAGTGCTCTCCGGGGCTCCAAGCTCTCTTAGCTTCGTAAGAAGCTACCAGAGCATCCCCAGCGGCACAGAATCTGTGATAATATAACAAGTTATAGTGACTAGGATTCTGGAGAAGGGTCCGGATACACTTCTAGATGTAATATAACAACTTATAGTGACTAGGATTCTGGGGAAGGGTCGTTGATACAGGGATTTATTCTGATTACCAGATTGGAGTTGGGAAGAAATTTTTTCTCTAAAATGAGGTCAATTGGCTTCTACCTCATGGGGGTTTTTGCCTTCCTCTGGATCAACACTTTAACACTTTAGCAACAATTTTAGCACAATAGGCTGAACTGGATGGACGTATATCTTTTTTCAGCCTCACAAACTATGTAACTATGTAACTATGTAGCAGAGGACAGAGGCTTCAGGCCTATGCCTTAGGCCACGTTCACACGATGGTTTTGGCTGCGGGTTTCGCCGCGGCTTTCGCTGCAGTTGCCGCGGCCAGGGCCTCGTCGAACCACGCCACAAACTCGCGTCTCCTGGCGCGGGTTTGCGGCGCGGGCGGTGGGCGTGGTCTCGGTGCGGGAGGGGCGTGGTTTGGGGCGCGGCTTGCGCCGAGGGTTTGACCCCATGCAAATTAATAGCAGGGGGCAAACCACGGTGCGAGCCGCGTCCCAGCCGCGCACCACCCGCAGCGACACCCGAATTGACAGGAGAGTTCTTCACACGTGCGGGTTTGTCCGTGGCCCCGTAGCCGCGGCCTAACCTGCTGAGTGTGAATATTAACGCGGTTTCCCATAGGAAACCATGTTAATAAACTAGACGCAATTTGGCCGCAGTTTTGGCCGCGGAAACCGTGTCGGCCAAATCTGTCGTGTGAACGGGGCCTTACACATAGAACCTCTGGCAGCTCTTCAACTGCGGGAGGTTAAGCAACCCAAGTGGCCCCCATTAGCGGGAAGGAGTCCCCCAACCCCCAGGACCAAGAAGCAGGTGATGTCCTTCTTGGGCACCACTGGGTACTATAGGAGGTTTGTTCCACACTATAGTAGCCTGGCAAAGCCCCTGACAGACCTCACCAGGAAGAGGTTGCCCTCCGCAGTCGATTGGACAAACGACTGCGAGACGGCCTTCCAAGCCCTCAAGGCCGCCTTGTCCAGCTCCCCAGTACTACAAGCCGCCGACTTCACCCGGCAGTTTATAGTACAAACCGACGCCAGTGACTTTGGCCGCGGTGCAGTGCCCCATCAGGTGGACACAACGGGACAGGAACATCCCGTTATGTACCTGAGCCGGAAGCTTCTGCCGAGGGAAGTGGCCTATTCCACCATGGAAAAAGAATGCCTGGCGATAGTGTGGGCCCTGCAGCGGCTGCAGCCCTATCTATACGGGCGGCATTTCATTGTGGAGACAGACCACAACCCTCTGAGCTGGCTACACACGGTCTCCGGAACCAATGGGAGGTTGCTACGCTGGAGCCTGTCGTTCCAGCAGTACAACTTCCTCATTCGCCACCGGAAGGGCCGAGACCACGGCAACGCCGATGGGTTGTCCCGACAAGGGGCGGGGTCAGTTGGGCGCCTGGTGGAGCACGGTGGCGGTGCTGCCCCCTAGCGCCCTCAAAAGGGGGGAGGTGTGAGGAAGAATTCACTTTATTGCATCCCCCATTCTGAATCTAGTCAGAACACAGCTTCCCCCACCACAGGACAAGCTCAATTTACATGTTAATCAGCACAGCTCTCTTCCCCAAATGCCTTTCTGTAGGAAGTCGCCACAGCATGGGGTCAACCCATGAAAAGATCCTCATGAATCTAATTAGCACTGAACAAATGCTAGTCCCAGCTTCAAAGACTTCAATCAATCAAACCCAGTCGGGTCGTCTCCGATATTTCATATCGATTCATAGGCGATCCGCTCATAACTGGTGCATGGCGGGTTCATATCGCAAAATATGGAGCTCCCCGCACGCACAGGCCCATTTCCCGGTTTCCAGGACGCATGGGGACTGAGATATCCAGAATCGGGCCTACAGGGTCCAGAAGATACTCAAGTTTGATATCCAGGCGTCGGGTAGGCCCAGACGGTTCTGATGGTACCACCGGCTCGGTTCTGTGCCAATGCCCTGCCGAGTTATAGTCCATTTTTGGTTTTGTATCAGAAACTGCATGACCTGAGTGGGAGGAGTTCATAGACCGTCCCAGGGGTGTGTAGGGGGCTGCCAAGTGGGCTGCCCCTCGCAGATATAAGCCGGAGCCAGGCTTGGCTCTTCCTGTTTGATCCAAGGAGGGGGGTACCTGAGAGCAGGTCCAGTAACATCATCACGCAGCAGCCAGGCCACATCTGCCCCCCGTGCGGCCGGGCACCAAGCAACAACGGTAACTTGACTTATTTTAACTGCCTTTTGTCTGTAATCCATAATTGTATTTGCACCTCTCTCTTACCTGTATATTATTATCCATCTTGTATATATTATCTGTCTAGTGTGCCCTCCAAGGCTAATTAAATCTATAAACTTTAATCTGAGTTAGTCTGTCTTGATCAACGGCCTCACACGCCTAATTCTCGGTCTATAGTATATAGCTACCCAAGGGTTGTTTCCTGACCCTGCTATAAGTCAGTAACGGACCGGTCTTATAACTAAACGAGCGAACTGGTGGCAGCATTGTTGTTTCCCTGTGCCAGTGTGGGCAAGGGTTAACAGTGGAACAGTATCTGGCTGACCTTGAGCTCCCCCCTAGTGGGCAGCGCAACGTCGAGATACACCCCAAGTCAGGCCGTCGTCCCTCAAGCGGGCCGGCGGACTAGGCTGTTTTCGTCACAGCAAGTATACTAAAAAGTGATCTCTACAGAACAAGACGTGCCATATATATACATATATAAAATCAAAGGTTCTTACAAAGTCATTTCCTTTTAATCAAATTTATCAGACAATGGGTATAAATGGTGACATTCAAAATGCTGTACCCAAGGTTAAAATATCACTGAATAATAAGTTATAAAGGGTTATAAATTTAGACGTATCTGTGTCATAAACCTCGGCGGAAGAGTGTGAAATTAGAACTCACAGGTTAAGATATAACCAATAACTACGTTGTTTGTAAAGTGAATGCCATCTACTGCTGTACCATGACCATTTCTAGCAGTATTGGCCATTTATGTGACTAGACAACACACCATACATAGTTTCACTTTTCATAGGAACGCTACTGGCAGAAATGTTACGGGTAGAACAAGCCGTTCACATTATGTTATGAATTGCTTTCACATGAAACTCCCTCTTTGACCTTCTTTTTGTTTGTCTTTCATTTATTTTTTTCTGTTGATAACTGGAAACAGTTAACACATTGCTGTTGATGGATCTGCAATTCTAATTTTCTACCTTTCTTCAGGACTTTGAGTTCATAATAATATCCTATGCTATAATGTAGATTGTAAGCCTTCAGGGCAGGGTCCTCTCTCCCTCTGTGCCGATTGTTAGTCATTTATTGTTGTCATTGTACCTTGTTTGAACTTATGTATGTGACCCCTCTCGAATGTACAGCGCCCTGGAATGGCGCTTTAAAATAAATAATACAATAAGTTTTTGAGTTTGGGATTTTACTATCCTAACTGCAGCTGTAACCCTAACCCAAAGTTGAGGTTAGGACAAAGGGCTTGCTTTTCAGTCGGTTTTACAGTCTTTGGATTTGTCTGTAAACCGACTGTCAATCTTTTTTGTACATTGATTTAAATAGAAAATCCATGCGGTAGTCCACACTGCACAGATTTTCTGTTTTCTGCCAGATGGTTTTCCACACCGCCAGCTTAACATAAACCTTAGAAGATGTTTATTCTTTTGCCTGGTTTTTGGGCAAAAGATGTATATGTCAGTGGTTGAGAGAGATGGCAGAATCCGCAAAACATGGACAGAACCGTCCCCAAAAACCACGTACATGATGTCAAATGGATGGACTTGCTGCTGCGGAATTCCACCAGGTCGCTACCCCTGTGGTGACTTGCTTGCGTTGGTAGCCGAGGTGCAGCGTAGAGCAGAATCGACAGGCAAACTCGTAGTCGGGGACGGGCCAGAAGGTCAGGTCAGGCAGCGAAGAATCGTGGTCGGAGAACGTAAGCCGGAGGGACTGGTACACAGAAACGGTTACTGGAACACAGAAAGGGCTTCCTCGCATAGGGTATAGGTGCTATGGATTTGGTGAGGCAGTTCGGGGGGAGGAGCCCTTATATAGGGTCAGTGGCTGGCAAAACCAATCACTGGCGCGCTGTCCCTTTACACCTGACAGAGCCGGCGCACGCGCCCCATAATGAGCGGGGCCGCGCGCACTGGCCGACAGTCAGACGTGGGGAGGCGGAAACGAGGTGCGGTAAGTGACTGCGCCCGAGTGAGCGAGTGCGCCCGCAGCCTGACCTATGGACCGCAGCGCCGCTAGCCTCGGGCTCCAGAGGGGGCGCAGAGACATGAATGCGCCCGCACCCGGCGGTGCGGTGCTACTCGTGACACCGGCCAGTATTTTAACCTACTATGTGGACAAAATAGTGAAAGCTGTGAACCCAACTTTGAGCTAAGGTTACAGTTAACATTAATTTTTTGGGATGATTTAAGAAAAATTTATCTGAGCCAATCCAATTCATATCCAATCCAATTATATTACATAAAGTGCCAAGCTAAAGGTTAACAATGTTTTGAACTCTTGACTTTCAGGCTCCATATCTCACCATCCATTACAGCTTTGAATGTGAGACTTCCATTATTTTATTGTGCCTTTGGCTGTGAAACATTCGCATATCATCAGGTTTCCTCCACCGAACCTGACATGTCCTTCAGTTTCTCGATCCATCAGTCCCCTTTTTCCTTGATTCTTCCAGACACATTTGCCCCCATCAGAGCCCGGTCTATTGACTTTCATCTCATCGCTTCTAATTTCTAGTTTCCAAACCTCTACTGTCCACGTTTCATACTTTTTTGTAAACTCGAGCCAATGCGTCTTATGATGAGAAATTGAGGCTTCTTCACATCCGTGTTTGTCAAATCAGAACTGAAAGACCTTGTAATGAGTCAACTTGTTGTTGCCCGACCGTCCACCTCTTCGGTTTGGAATAGATGGACAGACTTCATTTCATATTCTTCCAGCTGTCATGGCCTCACATGATGCAGATTGGCAATTTTCTTGGCCGAGAGACGCTATCAATGAGCTGGATCATGTGTTTTCTCTTGTCTTGGGAAATCTTCTTCATGACTTCTTCATGGCCAGTGACATTTCACTTGGGAACCAGCCTAATAACATACTGAGCTATTAGGGAATATGAGAACAGGTTGTAATTTGTAGTATACAAGAAGAAAAAGATTGTCCACCACCAGGAGCAAAACAGTAACAATGCAGTTATATGACAAGAATCTGCAGAACTAAGCACATACTAAATAGATGCAGGTCAAAGTTATATATGAGATATCCAAGACTATTGTCTATAAAAGTATGGTAGTCTCATGTCCAAAGCTGTAGTGAATGGTGAGATATGGAGCCTGAAATCCAAAAGTTCAAAACATTGTTACCCTTTACCTGGCACTGTATGCTGGATTTTAAAACACTAATTGTAGAGCTACTGTTCATCAAAAGTAGAGCATAACTCTTATGTCAAAAGTAATACTCATTTGGCACATGAACTACTTTGATTTTTTGGTACAATCCAAAAAATTTTCAAAGTTATAATAAAACTGATCTGGTTCGTGAGCTACTGACTTGATACCAGTAAGCACTTGCACTGTCTGCTCTTATTTGAAGGTCTTCTGTGCAATACTGACAGTAGGTATGAACCTTATAGATGTTGACATTAGGGGCCACATGTATGAACCTGTTTAGGTCTAAAACTCACTCTTTTGCCCATTGGTTACTATGGCAAAAGAGTGAGTTTTAGACGTAAACAGTTTCATACATATGGCCCTAGATGTTGGTAGTAGTAATAAGAAACTTGTGGATCTAGGTCAGTATGGGTCCGCTACAGGATTAGGTCCATTTGATCTCAGTATCAGGCCAAGTGCAGCAGTAATTATTATTTTTATCAATGCTTACAAGCATTGCAAAAGCATAGCCTCAAACCATTAAAGTATGTTGTGTTTAGCAAGACAAAAAATAGAAAAAGGCAGCACTTCAAAAATGATTGGTTTATTGACCCAAAAACTTGAGCTTGAAAAAGGTTCTGTTTAGGGCTGAAACATATCTGTATTTGGGTCAATAAACCACTCATTTTTAAAGTGCTGCCTTTTTCTATTTTTCGTATACCGGTATTTATATAGACCTTGGTCCTGCTCTACTTGGCGGTGCACTCATTTTATAATTTCATCCATTTTCTGAATGCTGCTGAAAACTTTTTTGAGTGTTTAGGAAGACAAATCATACAGATGTTTAGTCTACACAGCTCCAACTTGGTGATGAGTCAAATGTGCTCCAAACAGGGGTCAGTTTGTGTCAAAAAAGGAATCCAAAACCTAAAATGGAAAAATCAATACATGTTATAGTTCCCTTAGTGAAATACAATTTATCTCATTATAATCTGCTATCTAAATTTATTTTGACTGCTTGGGCTAGGTAGGTGGCCCCTTATGCCATTGCCTAGGGTGAGGTCAAGTGGCCCGAACCCAGAGACCTCTAGTACCTACACATAGTACCTCTGGACTGGGCTTGTTCTCCTTGATGCTGGGCTGCCCTTTTTGACCTAGTTCTGTAGATGTTTTTTAATATGTTTTTTTTTTTTAGTTGTTGACTAGAATTTTGTCCACTGGGTGTCAACATGTGGGCAAGTTAACTGGTTTTCGGCATAGGATGCTAGTGGCAATTGACATCATATAACTCATAGTAGAAAATAACTGGTGTCTGTATCCTTGTGGATCGGAGATTGGGTGTTGAGATGCATTTAGGAATTATTTAGTGTTAGGATACTTCAGACTGCTTTAGCTTACCACTAGTTTGCCTTGAAATCGGTTTACCACTACCTGCATGGAAAACCTGTTTTCTTATCTATTTAGTGTGTTCTTTTGGAATATGATTAGATGCTTTGGAAGGTGGTATATTAAGTAAGCAGTAGACATTAGACAGCTGAGGGCCTCTATTCAAGAATTTTAAATGGGCCCCTTGCTCTTCAACAGTTTAGCATAAATTAGTCCTTTAAGTCTCTCCTAAATACTGTTACAATCTTGGATTTGTCCCATTGGTACCCACTCGTGCTCTTACCTGCAAACAAATACACAATAGGAAGCTGCTTTCAAGGAAAAAGTGGGCCCTTTAACCTACTGGACTCCGATGTTAATACACAGGTTCAACTTCCAAATATTATATATTGACTTTGAAGACAACTATGCAATTTGAGCCATATAGGCTAATGATATACAGTAGATTAGTATCGGTACATATTCTACTTTTTACTTGCGCATGGCCTGTTACCTTCCAAAATTAATTCATACAATAAATAATTGTGTCAGGAAATTTCAGCAGTGATATACTGGGTTAAAAGGATCGTCAAAGTAATTAACAGATCCACAGCAGTTATAAAGGCCCCTCAGGGCTTAACATGACAGATTCCGAATAATTTAATACTCATTAGAGTCAGACTTGCCCTAAGACTGGGTGCTGCAAAATATTCTGAAGATAAATCTTCTCTCCTATCTGTCAACAGATCTTCTTCTGGTTATTTTTAGTGAGAATCATTTATGAATACCAACAATTGGGGAAGAAATATTAACCCCATTCAACTAATCCTTTTATCGTAGGGAGCTTAAATGTATTATTTGAAGACAGACACTTAGCACATATCGACAGGAGACACAAGACCCTCATTTTTATAGTTACTGTGAGTGCTAGAAGTCCAATCCCAAGTGTTCAGACACATAAAACCTATCTTATTCTATTCTATCTTGTGGCTAGATGAAAAGTGTTCATTTTCGGACAGCCCCTTTAATGCATACAGTCTATACATTAAGTTCAATAATAAAACAGTTTGCACTAAGCTTGTGAGCTCCCCTGGGGGGCTACAAAAAAGCCCGAATTTACTTTTCCCTGACATTATACCAAGATTTAAAGTCGTATCAGAAAAGGCCCAACCATAAAAGATAATTAAAAAATTAATTAGCTCTTGATTTTGGGCCAATTTAGGGAATCAGATTTTACTTTTTTGGCATCTGTCCAATACTTTTTCACAGAGGAAAGTTCACTAATGTGTTATCGGCATTACCATTAATAACAGTGGTAATTAATGATGTGCTGGATTTTTCAGTACAAGATCGTTCTCCATTCTACAATAACTTCCTTCATTACTTTAGACCCAGAGACACAAATTAGCATATTGCCATAGAAGTGACCTATGTTCCCGTCCCAGTATCTTACACTAGAAATATGGTAAGGACAAGGACACAGTTCTACTTAAAGTTCTAATAAAACATAAAGTGCATTAATCACAATAAAGCAGAACAAAAATCCCCAAAAATCCCATAAATTTTGACCCAAAAAATCTATCAGTTGGATAGATTCTTTATCCACCCTCCATTCTGCCCTTTTGCACTTGAGATGAAACAAAGATTTTTTTTCTTTAACCCCCACTAAATGAAGCATGGAATTGGGTCAAGGGTTCCCTTCTTGTCTACATCTAGAAGCGCATGAACTATTGCATGTGATTTATCTGCTTTTCTGCTTTAGAAACTTGCAGAACACCTCATGTATACAGTATATCAAGATAAAATACACTTTAAGTAAAACTCCAGACAAATTTTTATAGTTAAATTAATTTACTTGGTTCATGAAACATTCCAGGACTGAGCATTTTTTTTCCTTTAGTCCCTTATATAAAGGCTACCGGGGGTGACCTGTACCACCATGTGTTTTATCGGGGTTCCTGGGGTTTCCCCTTTGGAGTTGATTTTTGGGGGCCATTGATTAATACTTGAGGCCCCCAA
>JAODAL010021007.1:15000-68065 GCA_025379985.1 Phyllomedusa bahiana | reverse complement strand
GTTCCCCCCTTCATGGGATTAAAAAAAAAAAAAAAAAAAGAAAAAACATAAAAAGTGTAAAAAAAAATAATTAAAAAAAAAAATAATAAAATAACGACCGTAAATAACCTGTAGAATTAATATAACAAGTTATTGTGTGAAATGTGAGTGGTGTAAAGAAGATATAAAAAAACAAAAACAAAAAAAAATGTAAAAAAATTCTGCAATTATTTATAAGGGAACTTAAACTATTCCCCCATAAAGCACAACTCGTCTCGAATAAAACGAGGCCTCATAAAACTGCGTCATTGAAAAAATAAAAAAGTTACAACTGTTGAAACGCAAGGAGGCAAACACTAAAAAAATGTTCTGGTCATTAACTACTTTTCAGGCGCTCGGCTTAAGGGGGTTAATATAAGACACTGTCTTATTTTCGGGGGAAAAAGGGTAGAAGATTAGGCAAGCTTTGTACTCTACTGGGAAAGACAAGTGAGAACCAGACTGGTTGCCATGAATCTGTTTTTTTCACTTTTAGGCCTCCTCCCCCTTTGGGTCTTGGGTTCACCATTGATCTAAAACGCCCCTTCCAAATATCATAGTGTGACATAAGACTGCGTTCATAAATTGTGACCCGATTGACACATCCAAATTCTGAGCATCACAGCACAGGTATAACAGGTCGTCAGAGTGGAATGATGGAGAAGAGGGTGCAGTTTAGGGTAGACCTTAAAGGGTATACCGCCCCTCTTACAATACAATTACATTGTATTCCTCGTTAGGGGTAGATGAGGTAAGTGCATGGGTGGGTTACTAAATGCAGAGAACATGCCTTGGACCCTCGTCGATCATAATGACAGGTGGATTGGCACTCAACATTCATGGAAGCTTATGCAAAACTGGTACAAAAGGAAAAAAGATGTTGTAACTGAGCAACAAGTCGGATGTTTGTAAGAACTTTGTTGCTCACTTCAGGTTACAGCAGCTTTGATGTATCTCAAAGAGATGAAAAATTGGTCTTTGCCTCTGTTTTGTCTAGGACGTATTTGGTGCATTTTAAAAGTTTTATCTTTTCTTAACTTTACTTTGACCTTTACTTGTATAATAATCTACATTAGGCCCTCAAAGGGGCAGGACTTGCAAAAACTCCACCCCAAAATGGGTGGCACTGCCTGTTTTGGGCGCAGCTGGGGGCAGGGCTGCCATCAGTCACCTATTAACCGTTTCAGGGCCCCATACAGCCAAATCAATGGGGCCCGCACCCATTACTAGTTCCTATTTTTTTAACATATCAGTGGGCCCCTTTTTGATTAGGGCCCTGACAGCAGTACTGCCCTATTGGCACCCTTGGCTGGGAGTCATTCCTGGATGGGCTGGTGATGGTCCTATGCAGTTTTAAGCCCCTCAGCCTGCCACGTGGTGCAGATCTGCGGTACATGTTACTTTTGCTAAAATATTTTTACTTCTGACTACTCTATGATACCTCTGTGATACCTGACGTTTGTAAGTGTAAGATGCTTGGAAATATAACACAATAAAAGGGTCTCTATTCTTTAAGTAAATTCGTCTGGTGGTCGGGGAGGGGGTGAGTTCCAAAAAAAACCAAAAAAATTAACCCCCCCCTATTACACCTGGTGTGTTCCAGTGCTGGTGCTGCTCCCGATGCGCCCTGCAGATGATGTCATGTTCATTTGTCAGGTGGCACTGCAGTCATTCACAGGCATCAGTCGGCTTTTACAGTATGGGTATGTTCACACGTTGTGTTGGATCCGTTTTGGGTCCGAAAAAATGCATCCAAAAGCGCTGCGTCAATCGCATCCAAAACGCATCCAATACTGCGTGTTTGGCTGCGTTTTAGCTGCAGCAGGATCGCACCCTATAGTTACATAGTACGGTAGAAAAAAGACACGTGTCCATCAAGTTCAACCAAGGGTGGGTAAAATGTGGGTGAAGGGAGGGAGACAAGGATTTTAAGCCCAGCCTCCCCACTGCTGAATGCCCTGAAACCCACAAGGCAAGAACCAATCTGCTCCAGGGAAGACCCCATCTCTGACCCCAGAGCCTCCACCAGCCAGGATCCAGAATATTATATATCTACATACGCATTAATATTTTTTAGTTCCAGGTAGTTATCTAAGCCTTTCTTGAAACCCTCACCTGTTCCTGCTGTGACCAACTCCTCGGGCAGCTATTCCAGAGATTTTCAGTTCTCACATTGAAGGAACCTTTTCTCCTCTGGAGATTGAATCCTTTTTTCTCCAGATGAAGGGAATGTCCCCTTGTCTTTTGAGGGGACTTCACTTGAAATAATTTTCCCCCATACTTTTTATAGGGACCATTTATATATTTATATAAATTAATCATGTCTCCCCGAAGCCGTCTTTTCTCAAGACTAAATAAGTTTAATTCTACTAACCTCTCCTCATAACTAAGATGCTCCATTCCCCTTATAAGTTTGGTTGCTCGTCTTTGCACTCTCTCTAGCTCCATTATATTTCTTCTATAAACTGGGGCCCAGAACTGAACAGCATATTCCAAGTGAGGCCGCACCAATGCTTTATACAGCTATAGTTTTAAATAGGGCGTCTGCTGCGTCTTTTGGATCAAGAATTGACGTGATGATTCTTTGAACGGATCCGAAAGACACATCGGAAAGACACAAGTAAACATGCATCGTTGATCGCCCGTGTGAACACCGACGCGTGTTTTACATTGAAAGTAATCACACTGCTCACTGTTAGATTCGTGTCTGGGTCCGTTTAGGTTCCAAAAAACGGATCCAAGCCCGCATTTATTAACGGATCCAAAAACGGATCCAACACGCTGTGTGAACATACCCTATTGGCTGCATGACCACCAAAGTGACATCACTGGTGGGGGAGCACCAGGAGGAGCGGTGGTGCTGGAAAGGAATACGTTTCAAACGGGAGTTACGTCTCTTGTTCGATTTTAACGTCTCCCACACACCAGACCCTTTTATTAAAATAATGGACAACCCTTTTAACTTCCGCTTTAGAGGTGTATTTGAATGTAATGATTAACTGGCCTGACACCTAACCTTAATGACATCAAGTGCCAGCACAACTGATTATGTCACCTCATCATCTTAATTAAAGGGGTTTTACCATGATAGAATATGATGGCATACCGCTAGGATATGACATTATTTACTGATAGGTGTGGATCCCACCTATCCTCTCTATATGGGGGACGGGCCCCCAAAAGTCAAAGTGCAGATTGGAGATCTGGCCGCCTGCTCCCTTCTGTTCTATGGGAGTTCCAAGTACAGCAAAGCGGTTTGTTCTATGCTCGGAACTCCCATAGAACAGAATGGAGAGAACACAGCGCTCCCCTGTACTGGGAACTCCCATAGAACAGAATGGAGAACACAGTGCTCCCCTGTACTGGGAACTCCCATAGAGGAGAATGGAGAGAACACAGCGCTCCCCTGTACTGGGACCTCCCATAGAACAGAATGGAGAACACAGCACTCCCCTGTACTGGGAACTCCCATAGAGGAGAATGGAGAGAACACAGCGCTCCCCTGTACTGGGAACTCCCATAGAACAGAATGGAGAGAACACAGCGCTCCCTGTACTCGGAACTCCCATAGAACAGAATGGAGAGACACAGCGCTCCCCTGTACTGGGAACTCCCATAGAACAGAATGGAGAGAACACAGCGCTCCCCTGTACTGGGAACTCCCATAGAACAGAATGGAGAGAACACAGCGCTCCCCTGTACTGGGAACTCCATAGAACAGAATGGAGAGAACACAGCGCTCCCCTGCACTAGGAACTTCAATAGAACAGAATGGAGAGAAACTGCGCAAGTGCAACTGGCTCTCCAGTTTGAGCTGTGACTTTCGGGGGCTCCTCCCCCAGCGATGGAACATGCACTTGTCAGAAAATTATGGTATTTCCTACCGATATTCCATCAGTGGTAAAACCCCTTTGATGGTATAGGGCAGTGGTCTGCAAACCTCGGCCCTCCAGCTGTTGGGAAACTACAACTCCCATCATGCATTTATATAATCTATATCAGTGGGCATGATGGGAGTTGCAGTTTCCCAACCGCTGGAGAGCCACAGTTTGCAGACCACTGGTATAGGGGGATAAATCCATCTAGTGTACTTACCATGAAACATCATGGTGTCCCTCTATTCACCTGGCTGGCTATGACTTTAGGGTATACATCTTTTATAGTTACCCATATTCGGATCATGATGCTATCAGACAGTGTGTGGAGCAGGGAATGGCGGCCATAAGTAATTTTAGGGCCCCATACAGGCAATTGTCTGCAACCAGTTCCTATCTTGCATCATATCCTTTTAAAAGTGATCAGGGCCCCTGGCATTAGTATTGCCCCTGGGAATAAGTATTAAAGGGGTAATAAAACCCATTTTGTAGGGTCCTCTCAGGGAATGCTAACTCAGTGTCACCATGACCTGGAGGACCAGGTTCATCCATGTATTTCATGGACAGCCTATTGATTTCCAAGGGAATTGTGTAATGCTTCACTTGTCCTCTGGAGGCGCTGCAGGTAAACTGAACCCTTATTGACAGGTTAATATCCATGTTACAATTTATTTGCTGCCTGTATGAAAATAAGGCAATGATTCCAGCTTAGTTGTAAGTAGCTATTGGCCCTCCAGAGGCATAGTGCCCATATGGCTGCCTACCGCTACCGTGTGCTACAATGGGACTCTGAATGAGCCATGATCACATCTACATTGAAGAAGGTTGAAATGGTGGAGAGAGGATCAGATGGTTTCATTCCAATGACTCTAGGTTACAAGACTAAGTCGAGACATACAGGAATTCCTGTATGTGCCGGAGGAAACAAAAAAAAAGGAAATTCAATTTACCCAACAAAACTCCTAGAGAGAGAAAGAGAGAATCCAGCGACAAGGAGACAAAGAAAGAGCTTATAATCAGTGACATACAACAAGGCAAAGAGTGATTGAACAGCAGCACAGAGTGCTTACAGCACAGACAGGTAGTTGATTTATCTAGTAATACATATACCATTATATTTCATTGGATTATAGGATTAGAGCTGCACGGCTAAAATGGCAGAGGATAGATTAGTGCACTGGGGAAGCTGGGTGTCAACCACTGCAGCTGTACTGGTGGCTGTGTTGGTTGTCACCCAACTTTCTTTAGGGACACATCATAAATTTGTAATAATTTGGCTTATTTTGATTAATGTTTTTGGGGAAGGGATGTTTCTTAAAGGAACACTCTACAGAAGACTGATCTATACATTGTGTTATATGTTATGCAGAGCGTAGGAGGGCGGATAACATTGTGTTATATGTTATGCAGAGCGTAGGAGGGCGGATAACATTGTGTTATATGTTATGCAGAGGTAGGAGGGAGGATAACATTGTGTTATATGTTATGCAGAGCGTAGGAGGGCGGATAACATTGTGTTATATGTTATGCAGAGCGTAGGAGGGCGGATAACATTGTGTTATATGTTATGCAGAGCGTAGAAGGGCGGATAACATTGTGTTATATGTTATGCAGAGCGTAGGAGGGCGGATAACATTGTGTTATATGTTATGCAGAGCGTAGAAGGGCGGATAACATTGTGTTATATGTTATGCAGAGCGTAGGAGGGCAGATAACATTGTGTTATATGTTATGCAGAGCGTAGGGGGGCGGATAACATTGTGTTATATGTTATGCAGAGCGTAGAAGGGCGGATAACATTGTGTTATATGTTATGCAGAGCGTAGAAGGGCGGATAACATTGTGTTATATGTTATGCAGAGCGTAGGAGGTGCGGATAACATTGTGTTATATGTTATGAGAGCGTAGGAGGGCTATGGTTTATGTATGAGGGTGGGCGGATAACATTGTGTTATATGTTATGCAGAGCGTAGGAGGGCGGATTAACATTGTGTTATATGTTATGCAGAGCGTAGGAGGGCCGATAACATTGTGTTATATGTTATGCAGAGCGTAGGAGGGCGGATAACATTGTGTTATATGTTATGCAGAGCGTAGGAGGGCGGATTACATTGTGTTATATGTTATGCAGAGCGTAGGAGGGCGGATAACATTGTGTTATATGTTATGCAGAGCGTAGGAGGGCGGATAACATTGTGTTATATGTTATGCAGAGCGTAGGAGGGCGGATAACATTGTGTTATATTTTATGCAGAGCGTAGAAGGGCGGATAACATTGTGTTATATGTTATGCAGAGCGTAGGAGGGCAGATAACATTGTGTTATATGTTATGCAGAGCGTAGGAGGGCGGATAACATTGTGTTATATGTTATGCAGAGCGTAGGAGGGCAGATAACATTGTGTTATATGTTATGCAGAGCGTAGGAGGGCGGATAACATTGTGTTATATGTTATGCAGAGCGTAGGAGGGCGGATAACATTGTGTTATATGTTATACAGAGCGTAGGAGGGCGGATAACATTGTGTTATATGTTATGCAGAGCGTAGGAGGGCGGATAACATTGTGTTATATGTTATGCAGAGCCTAGGAGGGTGGATAACATTGTGTTATATGTTATTCAGAGCGTAGGAGGGCGGATAACATTGTGTTATATGTTATGCAGAGCGTAGGAGGGCGGAATACATTGTGTTATATGTTATGCAGAGGTAGGAGGGCGGATAACATTGTGTTATATGTTATAGAGCGTTAGGAGGGCGGATAACATTGTGTTATATGTTATGCAGAGCGTAGGAGGGGCGGATAACATTGTGTTATATGTTATGCAGAGCTTAGGATGCGGATAACATTGTGTTTATATGTTATGCAGAGTGTAGGAGGGCGGATAACATTGTGTTATATGTTATGCAGAGTGTAGGAGGGGGATAAACATTGTGTTATATGTTATGCAGAGTGTAGGAGGGCGGATAACATTGTGTTATATGTTATGCAGAGCGTAGGAGGGCGGATAACATTGTGTTATATGTTATACAGAGAGTAGGAGGGCGTATAACATTGTGATATATGTTATGCAGAGCGTAGGAGGGTGGATTACATTGTGTTATATGTTATGCAGAGCGTAGGAGGGCGGATAACATTGTGTTATATGTTATACAGAGCGTAGGAGGGCGGATAACATTGTGTTATATGTTATGCAGAGCGTAGGAGGGCAGATAACATTGTGTTATATGTTATTCAGAGCGTAGGAGGGCTGATAACATTGTGTTATATGTTATGCAGAGCGTAGGGGGGCGGATAACATTGTGTTATATGTTATGCAGAGCGTAGGAGGGCGGATAACATTGTGTTATATGTTATGCAGAGTGTAGGGGGGTGGATAAAGGGGTTTGTGCAGTTCATAAAAATTTTGGTACTCACCTTCCAGTCCACCACCACTGCCGCTCTGAAGCCTCCCGGAATCCACTCTTCTTCACTTGCTGTGCTGCTCGCCAAAAAAACAAGAGAGGTGTGTATAGAGCACCAGCCTCTCCTGTATTTCGGGGCGAGAACTTAGACTTGAAGAGGAGCAGGTCCCGAGGGGTTTCAGAGCAGCAGCAGCAGTGGACTAAAAGGTAAGCATAATTAAAAAAAAAAAAAAAAAAAAAAAATCTCCTTTTCATCATTTATGTTATAGGGCTCTCAACTGTATTATATTAATGTTTGTAATTCATACTTATTAAAAATTATTTACCTGTTCTGCTGTGCAGAACCAGGATAGGAGCCCTGTCTTCCCCTTGCCCCTACCTCCTACAAACCATGTGACGTTCATAGATCACATGGCCTCACCGAAAGCATCATCGCAACATAAGTGGGTGTGCTGAAGCCAGGCTCAGCTCAGGAACGCTCCACTGTAGAGGACGTGACCTGAGCAGGGAACAATCTGGCCACACAATAATGAGGGCATTCACACATGCTAGCCTTTAGCTTGAAAGTAAATAAAATCCAGCAGGAGTAATTACAGGGGAAGGGGAACTGTTTATTACTGAGTCCTGCCGACAGCAATACAAAGGCTGAGGTTGCGTTGCAGTCTGACAGCTCTGTAAGCTGTTTACTTAGTGATTCATGAATCCCAGCACAAAGGTTCAGTCATGATAAAGATGATTGCAAGTACAGAGCTGGGGGGGATTACACACTAATGTCAGCACATAGGCTCTAGCAGTAGTAACTGTGCAAGGAAGTAATACATTACAACTGCAATGCAGTCTGGGAGTTGTAGGAAAGAGATGTTGGAGAACTACTGACGCTCCCACAAGCAGGAAGTTTCATTGCAAAAAGTGGATCTTATGATAGATCAATAAAGAGACAAAAGAAAAAAAAAACACATGAAGGACAAAAAACGAGTGTAAAATACTGGTCAGATTCTGACGAGTATCTTGTCCTCTGCCGTGTGCACGCAGCCTTATACTCCTGGATAACCTCTTTAGCCATAATTTTAATGAACTAAACAACCTCATTAGTGACAGAGGGATTATCTTTCTGGTGTTCTCTGAATCTCTGTGTCATGCTCCGCCCCCTACGGTCCTCCAATGTATAGCAGCCTATACAATTAGCTGAGAGTGTTCCTTTAAATCTGCAGTACACGATTAAAGCACCCAGCAAATATTTAACACAGCAACATAACGAATACAGAGCAAAGCAGAAAGAACGTATTATATCAGAGTAGTATTTGCTGGTAGCTTGTTTTGCAGTTAGACAAATGCACCGGGTAGGGGTGTTACTATAGTCCTAGCAACAGAAAAATAGTTTTTTTGGTCATTTTTTATGGAATCTGTGACAGAGACAGAACCTACGATGCAGATGTGAACCAGCCTAAGATTGGGAGACAGCATGCAGTGGACTGCTGAGGGTGCTGCTGAATATACTGATGCTATATACAGTGGATAGTAACAAATAAAATACATTGAGCCTTATGTATGAAAACTGTCTAGCAGCGAGACTGTCTTTGTTGCCCACAGAAACCATTCAGAGCCCATAGATACCAGTCAGAGCCCATAGCAACCAATTAGAACCCACAGTAACCAATCAGAACTCATAGCAACCAATGAGAGCTCATAGCGACCAATCAAGGCTCATAGCAACCAATCATAGCTCATAGCAACCAATCAGAGCCCATAGCAACCAATCAGAGCTCATAGTGACCAATCAGAGCCCATAGCGACCAATCAGAGCTCATAGCGACCAATCAGAGCTCATAGCGACCAATCAGAGCCCATAGCAACCAATCAGAGCCCATAGAGACCAATCAGAGCCCATAGCAACCAATTAGAACCCACAGTAACCAATCAGAACTCATAGCAACCAATCAGAGCTCATAGCGACCAATCACAGCCTGTAGCAACCTATCAGAGCTCATAGCAACCAATCAAGGCTCATAGCGACCAATCAGAGCTCATAGCAACCAATCAGAGCTCATAGCCACCAATCAGAGCCCATAGATACCAGTCAGAGCCCATAGCAACCAATTAGAACCCACAGTAACCAATCAGAACTCATAGCAACCAATGAGAGCTCATAGCGACCAAACACAGCCTGTAGCAACCTATCAGAGCTCATAGCAACCAATCAAGGCTCATAGCGACCAATCAGAGCTCATAGCGAGCCCAAAGCAACTAGAGCTCATTAACCAATCAGAGCTAATAGCAACCAATCAGAGCCCATAGCAACCATCAGAGCTCATAGCGACCAATCAGGGCTCATAGGGACCAATCAGAGCTCATACAGAGCAATCAGGGCCCATAACAACCAATCAAAGCCTATAGTAACCAATCAGGGCTCATAGCAACCAATCAGAGCTAATATAGACCAATCAGAGACAATAGCGACCGATCAGATCTCATAGCAACCAAACAGAGCTCATAGCAACCAATCAGACCCCATAGCAACCAATCAGCTCATAGCAACCAGAGCCCATAGCAACCAATCAGCTCATAACAACCAATCAGAGCCCATAGCAACCAATCAGCCCATAGCAACTAACCAGAGCCCATAGCCACCTATCAGAGCTCATAGCAACCAAGCAGCCATAGCAACCAGAGCCCATAGCAACCAATCAGAGCCCAAAGAGCCCATAGCAGCCAATCAGAACTCATAGCAACCAAACAGAGCCCATAGCAGCCAATCAGAGCTCATAGCAGCCAATCAGAGCCCATAGCAACCAATCAGAGCTCATAGCAACCAATCAGAGCTCATAGCAACCAATCAGAGCCTATAGCAACCAATCAGAGCCCATAGCAGCCAATCAGAGCCCATAGCAGTAAATCAGAGCTCCACTTTCATTTCCTATAATGTTCTGGAAAAATAAAAGCAGAGCTCTGATTGGTTGCAATGGGGTCTGATTGGTTGCTATGGGCTGATTGTTTGCTATGAGCTCTTATTGGTTGCTGTGGGCAACAAAGAGTCTTACTTCAAGACAGTTTTCATACATAAGGCCCATTGCCTCCTATTTATTGCCATAAGTAAGCGTATAATAGTAGGATTATACAATGAACTACAAATAACAGCTCAATCCCATGAACAAATCTGTGGAAATTCAGCTTGATGTAATGTTGCACCTCCTGTAACGGCAATGGCCTTTACCGTTTCACATGCAGCCAACGTCACTGCACACTGGGAACTTCTTTGGTCGGCAAATTTGCACAGATTTGCTCATCTCGACTCTCTACATCACTTCTGGTTATTGCAAGGAATATCTGCAATCTTTGCAACATTTCTGGTTGACATTTAAAACTGAATGCATAATACTTACGAGAAGGCGAAAGCCACCAGCGCGCCACTGACGACGATAAAATCTAGAATATTCCACAGGTCGCGAAAATAGGAGCCGGAGTGAAGAAGCAGGCCCAAGTCAATCATCTGAGGGAAGAAAGAAGCACATTGTATGATAGGAACCATAGATAATGCTAAAATCTGGGGACAGATTACATGGAGGGACTTCCAGACGTGCAGGTTAGGCCCGGTTCATATTGGTGTCAGAGGTTCGGATCAGAACCTCTGTTGCAGAGGCAGCGCCGGATCCGTTACGGACACCAACAGCACTCAATGGACCGTTATAGGGTCTGTGAGGTTTCCATCATGGTGTCTATTATTTTAACGGTGTCATGGTGTCTATTACAAACATTGCAACTGGGGCTCCAAACGAAGCCCCCGTAACACAGAGGGGAACCAGGCCTTATCCAATCACACTAAATAAGTCCCCCTGTTGATTTCAGGTCTTACTGATAGATGCAGTTTTACACGGGGGTGGAAGCATCATGTTGTGGGGTTGTTTTGCTGCAGGAGGGACTTTTTCACTTCACAAAATAGATGGCAGTAAAAATGACAGAGGAGTCCTGTAAGTGTTATTTAAGCACTTGTAGGGGTCTGGGATTTAGGATCCAAACTAATCTGAAAAATGAGGCCAAAAAGTGCTTGCTTGGATAAACCATTAAAAGGGTTTTCTCACCACATCGATTGGCCTTGAACAGGCCTCAGAGGTAAATAAAGACTATTACCAAATACATTGATGTTCTGAGTTTGCTTCCCTTCAGAGCAAGCTTCTCTAGGTCTCTGACCATCTGATACTGCTCTCATTGCTCCAACTGCAGTGTCTAACCTGGTGATGTCACTCCCTGCTGTGTCTCATCAGCAGAACAGAAACTTGTTTACCCATGTTACTGACAAACTTTTACCCTTTAGAGCTTTGTAACCTTGTGTCCTATAGTTTAAACCCATCTGTTAGCAATTCCCCTCTAAAAGACTGAGCTAGGAATAGTTGGTTTGCCAATCACTGCTGTAGAACCACCCACAGCCTGAACAGAAAGGGAGAGGGGGAAACTGTAGAACCTCCAATAGCTTGAACAGGAAGTGAGAATGGGAAGCTGTAGAACTGCTCATAATCTGGACAGGAAGTGAGAGTGGGAAGTTGTAGAACCGCGCATAGCCTGGACAGGAAGTGAGAGTGAGAAGCTGTAGAGCTACCCATAGTCTGGAAAGGAAGGGAGAATGTGAAGCTGATTAACCGTCCATAGCCTGGAAGTGAGAATGGGAAGCTGTAGAACTGCTCATAACCTGGACAGGAAGTGAGAGTGGGAAGCTGTAGAACTGCCCACAGCCTGAACAGGAAGGGAGAGTCTGAAGCTGGCTGTGAAACAGCGTGGTGAGAACACCTCTTTATGGACACCTGTGCAATAAATTTTTTTAATTGTTTGTTTCCCAAACACAAAATAAGGCAACTTTCTAAATAGTCACAGTTCCAACCTTTTTGTTGCTGTGTAGTCTGTATAGTTCTTTCACCTAGCTGGCTGCCCTGCTGAATCTGACATAGATCTGACAGCACACTGCTTTTGGCTCTGACTGCTCTCCTCTTCCCTTCCCTTCCCTCAGTGTTAGTGATATTAGTAGGAAGTAGTTTGTACACAGCCAGGGCTACCATCAGTCATCTATTAACCGTTTCACGGCCCCATACAGCCAATCAATGGGCCTACCTATTACTAGTTCTATTTTTAAATCAGTGGGCCCTTTTTGATTAGGGCCCTTGAGAGGTGTACTGCCGTATGCCTATTGAACCCTGTACACAGCAGCGTGGTGTGAGATGAGAAGCAAATTATCTACAGGGCTAATTTCACATCTACATCAGATGTTCCATTTGGAGTCTCCATTGCAGATTCTATAGAAATGACAGAAAAAATAGTGCACAATGATGCGGAAATGACAGAAACCCAATGGGGTTTGTAGTCAATGGGGTCCATTGGGCGCTGTTGATGTCCGTCCTGTAATGGATCTGGTGCCATCTCTGGGATGAAAAAAAACTTTGAGATTCTTAGTTCGCCTGTTTTTGGCCAAAAAATGCTCAAGCCACCCCCGGCTTACAACGGGATCTCAGGCGGGTGGTCCTACTCTATCTTATCTCTCACTAGGGTCAACTTCAGACCTCTCACTGTGCCAAACGGCCTCCAAAATGCAGAGAGAAAAATAAAAAAAACACCTACCTTACAAAACATAGTGCATCGATTAAACAGCCTGTGGAGGTGGGCGTGGTGCAGGAAACCAAGATGGAGGTATCTATTCCTCCTTATATAGTTTAAAAGCAATATGTGCCAAATACAACGTATAGCTCTGCACAGAAAAACATTTCTGAAAAAACAATGCAAACCTGGGTGCCACTGGCATGGCTGCGGCACATAAATATATGCACACAGTCCAATACCAGTGGCACACCACTGCTAAAAGGGTGAAAAACACATGGAAATCTCCAAAGAAGCATTTTATGCTATCTACAATATATTAAAAAAAAAACTTTGAGATTCTTAGTTCGCATGTTTTTGGCCAAAAAATGCTCAAGCCACCACCCTCTGGGATGAAGGCTCCAAACAGGACCTCTGATGCAAATGTGAACCCAGTTTTCAGAAGGAGGAAGGTAAGCTACACAGGCTGTGTACAAGTGTAAAGAGAAGACAGAGCACCCAGGTCAAACTCTGAGGAAAGGGAATCATATACACTCCTCAGCATCAGTGCTTCTGCCTTCAAGGGGGAAGAGATTCATCATAAGCTGTAGAAGGTGAAATCAGAGTAGGAATGAAGCTGTGATGAAAGGTGAGAGCTAGTAATGCCAGTTGCATCCTGGACGGGCAAACCTCATATCCAGCATATATCCGGACAAGTCTGAAACTGGAGCACTGAAGCCCCAATTTGCAGCAAATTGATAGTGACTGGCGCATACCCTTCATTGTTTACTAAGTACAGCTCTATGAATTTCATAGTGGCTGTAGCTAGTACTGCAGTGCAAGTCAATAGGACTAAGCTGCAGTTACAAGCACAGCCACTGACTGGAGGGAGGCACCAGGAGTCAGACGCAATATCATTATAACTGCATATGACACCTCTATGACATACATGGAAGTGATTACGACACCCCTCCCCCCACCCCCCCCTCCCCCCCCCCCCCCCCACCCCCCCCCCCCCCCCCCCCCCCCCCCCCCCCCCCTCCCCCCCCCCCCCCCCCGGAAACCTAGCCATGCCCATTATTGATGTTCAGTCCAATATTTCATTAGAAGTTGAATCGCTTAATTTGCTAGAGACTAGTGAAATTTATGTTGGGCTTATGGAATAGGTAATGATGATAATGGTTCATTTGTGTAATATCAAAGAGTACATTTTTGCATACGGGGAATAAAAAAAATTATCTGTTCTCCATGATGTATTGTTGTGGACGTGCGACTTCAGCTCATGAATTAAGAAGGTGGCTACTTACAGTTGGAAACACAGAAATTTTCCATCCCATCTATATTAATTAAAGCCACACATGCAGGTTTTTTCTAACTGCTCTGTCATGAAATCAGAATAAATCTCCACCGTTTTGATCAATTAGGGAACATCAATTCATTTGTTTTTTACACCAAATGAGATTAATCATAGTGGGATTTTTTTTTTTGCAGTTGTATGTTTCTCTGCATAAAGTCACACATTATAATGGGCTCAACAGAATGGGATTACTCCAGCCTTTAAACAATTTTTGGAAACGCCACATATTAATAAAGTTCAGTAATTTGGAAGCTTCTAATAGGTCTTATTGGCAAACATCTGAGTTAATTTAAAGAGACTACAGCTGTGGATGTATACTTATAGCACTACCAGAAACACAATGCATTCTATGCGTAACTTCTTGGGAAAGTCTAAAGAAAATCAGCCCAAGATAATCAGGTAGGTGAAGTGTGGGAACTTGCACAAGTCGGGTCATCTCCTATGGGTGGATTTTCCAGTTACTGAAGGTGCCTTGTCATCTATACATTACAATTATATGCAGTACATACAAGATGGGAATGTACCGGCCAATCACATAACACCGCTCAGGATAGGAGACGGTTCTGTGTCTCAGAGTGAACGTGCTTTCGGTCCCACAAAAATGTACATACTCAAACACTAGAAGAATAAGCAAACGAACTGGTAAGATACTGGCAGAAGCTGGTTAGATTTGTGTAATTATCCACAGTGTAACGAGTACACTGTATCAACAATGTGGCTTAAAGGACGCTCTGCACAGGAAGACAGCCATTACTCCAAAAGTAAAATTTATATAAGCCAGATTTATGTTTGCAAATGACACTGGATAAAGACCGATTTTATTTGGAGACTTGTCCTGTTGTCTGTTGAAACTAAAATGTACTTTTTGGCCATAATGATTATCGTTAACGTTTGAAGCTAAAAAGGGAGAAGCTTGGGATAGCCTAAGATCCCACTTCACTTGTCGAAACACGGGGTTGGCGCATCATGTTGTGGGTTTGTCTTTGCTGTAGGGGATGGATCACTTACAAAACTAGAGGAAAGTAGATTTTGTGGCAATAACTGTAGCCAACATTCTCAAGACATCAGCCAGGAAATTAAAGATAGGGGGGAAATGGGGTCTTCCCAAATGGGACAATGACCCCGAAGTATCTGCCCATAACTGGTTACAATGTGGACCTAAGGAGAAACCAAGTCAAATGTTTTGCAGCGGCCATCACAAAGCCCTGATCTCAATCCTATTGGAAATTTTTAGCGCAGAACTGAAAAGGCAGGTGCGAGCAAAGGATACCTACATCTATGGCTACTGTTACACCAGTTCTGTCAAGGAGGAAGTGGACCCCAAAATTCCCACCTACATTTTGTGCGAAGCTTGTGGAAGGATCCAAACGTTTGACCCAAGTTCCTAAGTCTTACAGGGAAAGCCACCAAATACTAATGAAATGGATGGAATATTCCATGACTTTGCTGAAAGTAATAAAATATATGGTTAAAATTTTTCTCATTATTCTGCATTTGGCAAAAATAGAAATAATTTTTGGTTCCTGAATTGACCTAAAAGGGGAAGGTTCATTCGATTTCATGTCAGAGAGTGAGAAAAACCTGCAGATGGGGCTTTTTATATAATGGATGGAAACTGCTGGTTTCAACTGTAATTAGTTTATGACTAGATGAAGTCACGCGTCTCCGCATGTTTTGGGGGAGTTTCGAAATTTCCAAACACTGAGTAATATTTGAAGACAGATCTTTACTTTAATTAGAAATGTGCGGAGTAGTGGACTCCCAGAAAAGCCGAGGTGTTAATTACTTAGTTGAAATGACAGCGAAGTCTAGTACGGAGGGAGAGTCTGAGGAAAACACAGCGGTGGCGGATCTGCGTCACCTTACTACCAATGTTAGGAGGCCAAATCCATATAGATAAGGGGTCACATCCGTGTCAGAAGATCGGAGAGTCGACCACAGTTTCATGGCACAAATAATTCTAGAATCTTAAATCATCTCCCTTACTGTGGTTCTTAGATCTTCTACAAAACCTCCTGCCTGTGGACAGAGAGAGAATCAGGCGTTGGACCCACTTAGGTTCGCTTTTTTTTTTGGAAGACGCGTTTCGTGCACTTGGCACTTCATCCATGCTGGACCTCTTAGTTAAACAAGGTTGTTTTTTATTGGAAGACGCGTTTCGTCATTGGCTACTTCTTCCATGACTGGATCCCTCTTAGTTAAACAAGGTTGTTTTTTATTGGAAGACGCGTTTCGTGCACTTGGCACTTCATCTGTGCTGGACCTCTTAGTTAAACAAGGTTGTTTTTTAATGGAAGATGCGTTTCGTGCACTTGGCACTTCATCCCATGCTTGGAACCTCTTAGTTCAAATCAAGTTGTTTTTTATTGCAAAGACGTGTTTCGTCACTTGACTACTTCATCCATGATGGTCCTCTTAGTTAAAACAAGGTTGTTTTTATTGGAAGATGCGTTTCGTGCACTTGGCACTTCATCTGTGCTGGACCTCTTAGTTAAACAAGGTTGTTTTTTATTGGAAGACGCGTTTCGTGCACTTGGCACTTCATCAATGCTGGACCTCTTTGTTAAACAAGGTTGTTTTTTATTGGAAGACACGTATTGTACACTTGGCGCACATTCATCAATGATGGCATCCTCTTAGTTAAACAAGGTTGTTTTTATTGGAAGATGCGTTTCGTGCACTTGGCACTTCATCCATGCTGGACCTCTTAGTTAAACAAGGTTGTTTTTTATTGGAAGATGCGCTTCGTGCACTTGGCACTTCATCTGTGCTGGACCTTTTAGTTAAACAAGGTTATTTTTTATTGGAAGACGCGTTTCATGCACTTGGCACTTTATCCCCTTTTTTAATATAAAAAACCCTTGTTTAGTACGAGGTTCCCAGCGTTATTCTTCATCTGTCACAGCAGGAGTTTACAGAATGAATTAAACTCAGTAGGAGATTTCTAGTTCATGCTCCGTTTACTTCCCAGCTGGGAAATGGATTGTACTGTACAAAGCTGCACGACACTTACAATCCGGTTTTTTATTGGAAGATGCGTTTCGTGCACTTGGCACTTCATCCATGCTGGACCTCTTAGTTAAACAAGGTTGTTTTTTATTGGAAGACGCGTTTCGTGCACTTGGCACTTCATCCATGCTGGACCTCTTAGTTAAACAAGGTTGTTTTTTATTGGAAGACGCGTTTCGTGCACTTGGCACTTCATCCATGCTGGACCTCTTAGTTAAACAAGGTTATTTTTTATTGGAAGACGCGTTTCATGCACTTGGCACTTTATCCACTTTATAAAAAATAACCTTGTTTAGCTAAGAGGTCCAGCGCTGATTCTTCTCTGTCACAGCAGGAGGTTTACAGATGAATAAAACCTCAGTAGGAGATTTCTAGTTCATGCTCCGTTACTTCCCAGCTGGGGAAATGGATTGTCACAGTACAAGCTGCAGCGGACCCTCTACAATCCGGTTCTTAATCTGAAGCTTCAGGGAGTGTTGTGCTTCGTATTGCACAACTCCCAAAGGGTAATGTATCTGCTATATACTATGGACAATATTTTGTGGAAACTCCATTTATTGCACTAGGATGTGCTGCCCTTTGTCTACCCTCCCCTATTTTTGTTTTGTAAAAATTCTAGAAAAAAATAGCATGCCCTTTTTTCCGTTAAAATGCTGGAAACCCACCCATTGTAGCCAATGGGATGTTTTGGGCACCATTGGTGACCGTCATTTAACAGATCTGGCACCACCTCTGCAATGGAGGCTCCCAACACAACGCAGATGTGAACCTGACCTTAGTCTTATGGTAGGGAAAGAGGCTGTCAGCTGGTATACTATAGGTATGACAGAGGGCCTATACTATATTATCCATAGCCTGTAATTGCTCTTACCTTGATCACCATCTCGAAGGTGAAGACCCCTGTGAAGATGTAATCCATGTACTTCAGCACCTGGAATCAGAATGGTATCTGTTACGGAAAACTGTCAGTCCTATATGTATGGTGCCATAATGCACAGGAAGAAAGTATAAGGCTCGGGTCACACAATTCTGCGCTGACAAGTACCAAATTCCAATGAGGAAATTTCACTGATTGCACCTACTATACAATAGAATGGAATGGTTGGCGACGAAAATACTTGTGTGAAATCAGCGTCGCCTGAACAATGACACTGATTTTAAATAGCAATCAATCGGCCAGTCTATTATTTACCAAGGGGAAGTTGTATAGTAGCTATATATTCTGGCTACAATAGGAGACAGTATTATAGTAGTTATATTCCTGTATAAATTTAGGGGCAGCTTTATAGTAGTTATATTCCTTGTTTACATAGGAGCAGTATCTATTAGTTGTTATATTCCTGTACATTGGGACAGGATTTATAGTTGTTTTATCTTTGTACAAGGTGGCAGTATTATAGTAGTTATATTATTGCTTACATTGGAGGGCTGTTTTTATAGTCAGTTTAGTCTTGCTTCCTAGGGGGCAGTATTATAGTAGTTATATTCTTTTTACTTTGGGGGGCGTTTTTAATTGTAGTTATATTTTTTGGGTACAGGGGGAAAGGAAATTTATTATTTGTAGTTATATTTTTTTACTTAGGGGCAGTATTTTTTAGATTTATATTCTTGTACATGGGGGGCGTTTTTTTATAGTATTTTATTTTCCCTTGTCCCTTTGGGGGGGCAGTTTTTTTTGTGGGTTATTTTTCTTGAAAATTTAGGGAGCATTTTATGTAGTTATATTCTTTTTACATAGGGGACCCGAAATTTTTTTTAGTTTTTATTCCCTTTTTATTTGGGGGCAGTTTTAAATTTTAAGTTTATTTTTGAAACCAATAGGGGCGATTATAGAAAAGGTTTATATTTTGACATAAAAGGGGCAGTTTTATATTTTGGTTATATTATTTTTTAACTTTGGGGCCCAAATTATAGTATTTTTTTCTTTTTAAATAGAATTTAGTTTAATTTTTGGTTAAAATTCAGGTTCATACCCCCGTATAATAATTTTTTTTTATATTTTTGTACTTAGGGACCCGTATTTATTTGGTTATATTTTTTGTACATGGGGGGCTTTATTATAGAAAGGTTTATTTTCTTTTTACTTTAGGGAGGAGTATTTTAGTTGTTTTTATTTTGTAAAATTGGGGAGCAGTATTATAGCAAAAAATTTTCTTGTTACTTTAAGGGGGGCCAGTTTTTAAAAGTTGTTATTTTTCTTGTACTTTGAGGGCGGTTTTAAAAGTTTTTTATATTATTGTACTTGGGGAAACCTTATTATAGTATTTTATATTCTTGTAACATAGAATTTGTATTTTTAGCTTTTTTAAAATTTTTTTGTACATAAAAGCGTTTTTATAGTATTTTGATTTTCGGGCCCCAAATGGGGCGGGAATTTTATTTTTAGTTATATTTTTGGGTCATGGGGGGAGTTTTTTTAGTATTTTTTAAAATTCTTGTACATGGGAGAATTTAAATTATGTTTTTTTAAATTTTTTTTTTTTTTTTTAAAAATTTTTTTAAAATTTTTTTTTTCTGAGTTATTTTTTTTAAAAGGGGGGTTTGGGGTTTTTTTTTAAATGGGGAAAAAATTTATTTTTGAAAGTTAATTCTTTTAATGGGGCGGGTTTTAAATATTGTTTTTTTTTTTTTTCTTTTGTAAGAGGGCCGGGATTAAAAATTAATTTTTAATATTCTTGTACTTGGGGCAGTTTTTAAAAGTAGTTTTTTCCTTGTACTTTAAAAGGGGAAAGTTTTATAGTTGTTAATTTTTTCTTTTTTAGGGGCCAGGTTTTTTTTTTAGTAGTTTATATTATTTTTCGGGTGGGGGGCCCAACTATTTTTTTAAGAAAATTTAAAATATTCTTTTGCCCCATAAAAGTAGTTTTTAAATGGGCAGTTAAAATTTCCTTGGGGTACTTGGGAAAGAAGTATTATAGTAGTTTTTTTAATTTCTGAAACAATTGGGGCAAAAAATTTAAAAGGTATTTTTAAAAATTTTTTTACTTTTAGGGGGAAGGGTTTTTAAAAGTAGTTGTTTTTTTTTGAATGATGGGGCGTATTTTACATTGGGTTATTCTTGTACTTTTGGGGGCCCCATTTAATTTTTGGTGGGCCCAAAATTTCCAGTCCCTTTGGGGGCCCCATTTAGAAAGTTGCATTTTTTTGAATGAGGGGGGGGCCTATTTAAGATTTTAAAAATTAATTTTTTTTTTGTAGGGGTCCCCATTTCGAGGGGGCTTTCAGCCTGAACGGTTTTCCTTTCTGGGGCCTTTTCCCCAATGCTGTCAGTGAAATTCACCCCCCCAAATTTTTGCCTTTAAAAGTAGGGGCATATTGACATGTTTTTGACACAAACGGCGGACTCTGGAAAAAGAAAAAGAAAAGGAGATTAGTAAAAGACATTTAACTAAGTGATAATTTGAGATGGTTTATTGATGGGTATTAACAAACAAAAGAAGATATGGTGGTGAAAATGTTAGAGTAGCTCCCAGTTGATTATAGTATAGACATATAAGCAGATATTCTGTCATCCATGGCACAGATGTGAAATGTGTCAACATGTCAGGGTCTATGAATTTGTTCATGGGGATCACTAAATTACAGAATTAGATAACATAAATGATAACGCGTCTACTGGGAAACACTGCTTTGTGTCTAACAGCAATGCACTTGACAATCTGGGTTTGTACCGACTCTTGGGGGCACAGAACAATTACAACCTGTCTCCAAAGAATCAAGAACAATAACATCCTGACACCTGAGAATCTAGAGCAATGTCATGTTGATACTTTGAGAGTTACAACAATGACAAACAGACACTTTTGGATCCCAATACAATAGCACATTGGCAATTTTGGATCTAGAACAACAAAGAACTGACACTTGGGGACCTAGAACCAATCACACATCAACACTTGAGGGACCTAGAACAACGAAGCACCAACACTTGTGGATCTGGAACCGTGATGCACTGGCACTCGTGGATCTAGAACGTTAAACTAACCCTTTTACGTCCCGCTACTATGACACATTGACAATTAGGACACTTGGGGATCTAGAACAATGAGGAATTGACACTTGAGGATCTAGAACAATAAACACTTAACATTTTTAGGTCCCACATTGATGAATTTTTGACATTCAGGGATCTAGAACAGCAAAGCACCAATACTTGTGGAATCTAGAACCATGTTACAACACAACCATGACATGTAGAAATGTAGAAGAACAAAGAACCAACATCTAGAACCATGGTACCCTGACACTTGCAGATCTAGAATAATAAACTAACACTTTTAGGTCCCACAACTATGACCTAGAACAATAAAGAATTGGGGATCTAAAACCATGTTGCACTAACACTTGTGGATCTAGGACAATAGACACTTTTAGGTCCCATCATAATAAATCTTTGACACCTGGGTATCTAGAACCATGATACAATGGCAAATCAACACTTGAGGATGTAGAACAAAAAAGAACCAATACTTTTGAATCTGGAACCATGATGCACTGACACTCGCGGATCTAGAATTATAAACTAACCCTTTTAGGTCCCGCTACTATGACAATTGGGACACTTGGGGATCTAGAAAGGTCCCACAATAATGATTTTTTGACACTTGGGGATCTAGAACAGCAAAACACCAATACTTGTGGGATCCAGAACCATGTAAAAACACAACCATGACACTTGGAAATGTAGAAGAACAAAGAACCAACATCTAGAACCATGATACCCTGACACTTGCAGATCTAGAACAATAAACTAACACTTTTAGGTCCCACAACTATGACACTTGGGGATCTAGCAAAATAAAGAATTGACACTTGGGGCTCACACGGAGAAAAGCCGTCCCCCCGTGGCCGTGGGGACGGCCGCAAAACAGTGCCACTTGCCGTGTAAACGGCCCCTTAGACAACCTGTAAAACCACAACTCTTTGGCACAGCCTTACAAAGCTTACAATTTGAGGGAGGAACCACATAGTAGCACTGAGACTGAGAATGGGAGGGAGACTGAGGTTGGGAGGGAAGAAGATAAAACACAGCAAAGGATCATGGGACTTGTAGTTTTACAGAGCAAACAGAAGGCGCTTTCAAACAGGAAATGCTGCTAGTCAGCTGCAGGGATGGGAGGCGACATACAGCACAGAAAACATCACAAGGAGATGAATTAGGACTCAGACAAGCAATTTTAAATTTTGGGGGGGGATTTGCAAGACAAGTCTTTTAAGCAAACGCTTGAGACCAAATGAAAGTAGCACATTGATACCTATTAGGTCTCTAATACTTACGGGTTAGTGGAACTGAAGATGAACATGGAACTATATGGCAGGATCTGCTTTGGTCCATTTTTGGTCAGATCATCTGCCTCCATCTCCTTTTTCTCTTCAGATTTGACCTCAAACTCCACATTATTTACTGAAAGAAAACAAACGTCTTGTGACAAAGTGAAATGGACAATACACATAAAAATAAAAATAAAATAAAAAGAGAGCACTTAACATTCATCTAGAAGTTCTAAAATTTTCTTAAAAAGAAACTGTAGCAGAAACAAATAAAAGTGAGTACTACCTCTTCCATTTTGGATGGGGAGCATATAGGAAGGAGACTTAGGGTAGGTTCACATGATGTACTGCGGCGGTTACAGTACGCGCCGCAGTACATCGTGTCTTTCGGGAGTTCGCGCTAATACGCGGGATGCCGGCCCCATTGACATTCATTACTTGCGGCACGTATTCGCTGCAAGTAATTGACATGTCACTTATCTCCCCACGCGTACAATACAATCGTTTTGTACGCCCGGGGAGAGGAGGCGTAATCCATAGTTCTATATGAGAACTATGGATTAGCGTAATTTCGGCGCGCATCTAGTCCGTATTAGAACACAAATACACGGCGAAATGCGCCCCGAAATTCTCCATTGTGAACAGACCCTTAGGGTACGTTTAGACAACGAGTAAAATTTACTCGTCGGATTCTACTTTTGAAATCCGCGTGGGTCGTCATGGTTTTAGTTTTAAACGAGTATTTCATGTGGATTTTTGGTCATTTTTTTTCCTGGCAGATTTACAATCAGAAAACGAGCCCAAAACAACAAACAGATCGATTTGACGCGTTTTACGCTAGGTTTTTAGCCATTCCTATTGACCTCCATAGTAAATTTTCCACGTGGCATACGACGGAAGAATGAACACGTTCTAAGTATTTTTTACTGTTAATAACCGACTGACAAAATACTCATTGTATGAACTACAGGGCGTATTTTCTATTGAAGTCAATGGGGATCATTCACTCTCGGGTTTTGGACGAGTATTTCAAGTTGGAATCCACATGGCCTTTTAAGTCCTAGTTTTTTGAGCTCTGGAGGAGTTTTCTGTTGCTAAAAGCTGCCACCAACCCACCAACCCAAAAAAATGGGTCTTATCTAAAGTCTGAGAGATGCATCCTGGGATGCACATAAAATATATTTTGGTTTTTCTTTCTGATTTATGTTTGTTTTGTTTTTTTTTACAGTTTTTGTTATAAAATTTTAGTGTCTTTTTAAATATATGCAATGCTGGGGGGAGTGGGAATTTAATAAGACTCACATTTCATATACCAATCTTAAACTGGAGTGAATGATACTGAGAGTCACAAAAGAAAAAATTAACTCAACCAGGGGCATAGCTACAGGGGGTACAGGGGCAGCAGCTGCTACCGGGCCGGGAGCCTGAAGGGGCCCAAAAGCCCTTCTGCCGCATAAAAAGACACCAGTATTTTAACTGGGGGGCCCCATTTCACTTTTTGCACTAGGGCCGAGAGCTTGAAGTTACGCCACTGAACTCAACATCTACTATCCGAATTTGTGCTGACATTTGCGCCCTTTTTCGGGCTTTGTTCACACAACGGATTTGAATGTGGAATTCGCTGCAGACTCCGTGTTGAATGGTGCAGAAGAGAAGAGAATGGACATGTCCATTCTTTAAAGCGGATTCTCCTCCGATTCAGCTTCAGCAGGCGTGTCCCGGACTAATCCCGAACTTACCCTTACCTTTAGTGATGGCAAATCTGTTTTACTCGGTTCTCAGTCTGATCTCCTACCAATGAACTGTCCCCACTTTTCCCGCCCAGTAGCGAGCGGAGAGAAAAGTTAAAATTTTTGCCAAAATTTACAACTTTTTTACCCCACAAAAGTGACCATAAGTGATTGATAAATTCCTACCATTACATTTTTTAGATTAACATTTACGAGGTCTCTAAACCTTTTTAATCACTCTATATACGTAAGCAACTGCTTGTCTATCTACTGCCCATTTTAATCTATGCTCATTTTCCTATTGAAGCTTCAGTTGATGCTCCCAACTTTCCATGAATCCTCAAGACGCGTGGGCTGATTATCCTATTTCTAGGAGGGTTTTGTTTTATGGTAGAAGATCTTTTAACTGGAGCTGTGGTGGCTTATCCATGTAGACGGATGGGTCTTTACTAGAATAGAACAAGCCTCTGTACTAGACACAGTAGTCCATAAACTTCAGTGCCAAGGAGTCCCGGAGGTCAGACCCCAATCAGAGCCATCTTAACAGGACTACAGACCCCCAGTCAAAGCAGAGTTCTGGGCTCTACACCACCACTCACAGGAATAAGTGTGTGCTCAGGTATTTGGAAGCCCCATCGATATGAATGGAGAGAGTGGTGCAAGCATGGTCATCTCCCCATTCTCTGTGGCCACCTCCTTGCTCCTAGATGAAAAAAAAACCCTTCCATTGCCTCCCGTGAATTTGTTCCAATATTGTACATTCATAAAAATGCAAGCACTAAAGGCCACATGTATGAAAACTGTCTGGGTCTAAAACTCACTTTGTTGCCCATAGCAACCAATCAGAGCTCATAGCAACCAATCTGAGCCCATAGCAACCAATCTGAGCGCCCCTTTAATTTCATATAGTGCGCTGAAAACATGAGGGACGCTCTGATTGGTTGCTATGGGCTCAGATTGGTTACTATGAGCTCTGATTGGTTGCTATGGGCTCTGATTGGTTGCTATGAGCTCTGATTGGTTGTTATGGGCAACAAAGGGAATTTTAGACCTAGACAGTTTTCATACATGTGGCCCTAAGAGTGGAAAAAGTTCTCTTGTGAATGCAGACAAGACTATTCTCTGCTGCAAATGGTAATTTTTCTCTCTCTACCAAATTTGCAGATTTGAATGCTGAGGCACGTGATCAGAAAATCAGTGTTACCTTTTGGTCAGTGCATAGATTATCATGGGTCCCTATGCTACTGGTACCCTCTGGCCAACTTCCCAGCATTTTCATACTCTAAGACGGCACCACCCCCACCAACCTAACAAGTATAGTCTATCCAGGGTCATGTTAACCACATTATGGGCCCCAGGGCATAGCCATGCAGTGGTCCGTTCCCAAATACATGACATCACACCACGCCATGCTTCTAGCAATGTCCAAATGTAACACCCCGTGAGGTCATGTCTCTAAAAAAATAAAACAAGCATCCCAATATCACGCAGCCTATGTGGGGGCACCTTGCTGACATCTTATACGCAGCCTGCAGCCTACAAGACTAATTGGCAGAGAAGGGAGCCTTCACCATGATTTGTAACCATTTGTACGTCCTAAGAATACAAAAAAAGATAAATAAGCAGCAGAGACCCAAGGTTTTTGGGGATATGTCCTTAATTTACAGGACATACATTCACCACCTAATGGCTCTATGCTTGTGGGGCCCCTGGGCAACTACTTAGTGTGACCAATGGAAAAGATGGCCCTGAGTCTATCCTAAAATCAAGAGAATCCCTTTAAGAAAAATCTGATCACTGAAAAAATTCTAGGACATTATACTGGTGGGTCCAATGCAGGGGTGTCAAACTCATTTGCAATGAGGGCCACATCAGCAACGTGGTTGCCATGGACGGTGGCAAGGTATCCTGGGTGGGGGTGGCAGAGCTTTGAGTTTCTGAACAGAGTGATGTGGAAGAGTGCAACAGAACTCAGAATCCATTTCCGTGCTGCCACCACCACCTCTCGTTGTATCTTCTGGGGAAAGTGGAGAGCCGGACCTTCTGCATTGTTTATCCCCGCTTGCTGTGTCCAAGCTCTCGCGGGCCACACGGCCCCTGGGCCTTGACTTTGATACATGTAGCGGCCCACCGGAGGATTCACCGATCCTCCGATGGGCCAGTCCGACGCTGATGTAGCCTAATGGGTCTAGAACCCAAAAAATCCTATTCAGCTTTTAGTTCCAAGAAGACAAGACGGGTGTAATCAGAGAAGAAATAATCTCCTTGGAGCAGTAATTAAAAATATAAAATTTCGTTTGACGACATGATATTAATAAATATGTGTGTAAATAAGCGCTTTAGAGCTTGGCAAGTGCGCATTATGCATTAACCTTCAAACCTTAAGTGATGTGAATGTTGTTAAGTATGTCCATAAATTAGAAGCTTGGCACGAGGGTGATGCCGGTGCCGGCACCTTGCCAGAGACCAACCTGTGAAGCAAGAACTTGTTCTTACTTGGTATGACGGCGCTCTCTCCGGGTGGCACCGTGATGGTTACCGGAATATTAACCATGCTGGAACGATCTGGATGAGGCAGGAACATCCTGTTCACGTTCTTCTCATTATCAGCATCCTCTGGTTGCTCCGGCAATTGTTGAAGCCCCCCGATGGGAACATCTGCCTCGTTACGATGGTCCCTGCCATCAAATGTCGGTTATTAACATGTCTTCCAATGGAAAGAATATTACAGATATGGCAGGAAAGCGACGCATAGAGCTGTAAAGAGCTTTAAAAACTCTGGTCACATTAGGAGGAAAAAACTAAATCCAAAACATGCTGGAAAAAGTGACAGCAATGGCTGAAGATTGAAACAGGATAATGTTTTTTGCTCATGCAGTCATTGACCTACGTAATACAAGCAGTCCCTGGGTTACCAACAGGATCGGGACTGTAGGTTTGTTCTTAAGTTGAATTTGTATGGAAGTCGGAACAGGTAGATTTATGTTACTTCCAGGTGTCTGGAAGTAACTTATTCCATCTCGGCTGAAAAATACATGTGGGGCGGGAAGAATAGTTGTTGCCTGAATGAGCATTCATCCAACAGCTATTGACGGTGTATGGCCAGCTTTAGTCATCATGGACTCTATGGGTCCTCTATCCTAACTGATAGAAATCCTGTAATTCTCTGCAAACAACTGTCCGTAATCAATATCCATTATCAGTGAGTGATTGTACTTAATGAGCGTTCAATTTGTAATCCTTTGCCTGGGCCCTCTACATCTTCAGCAATAATCCTTCTCTATTCCCAGTGACTTCAATTATCACCTTTGCTTCCAGTGCGTACCGCTGCTCTATATAATCCCCTGCAAGAATGCCAACCACATCTGCCAATAATCTGGATTGCCAGTCTACACTTCCCGGCCATATTTCAGGCAGAAATGAATGAGCAGAAGTACTCTTTGTTCCAGAGGAACACTACAGGTTTTATTTTTGCCCTTAGTTCATTAGAAATTGCTTTTATATACACTGTAATAGCAGTAATTTATCTTACCTGCCGCCGCATACAGGATATCTGGCTGATGCAACAGTCTCTGTTAGGTCACATGACCTGCACACTGTGCTTTTGATGCTGGCAAGAAATCTGTCTCTTTCTGCATTAGTTTGAAACTGACTTTGAACCTCCCCTAGGAATGCATAGAGAGAATTACGTCCGGGTCACACAACCACGCTGTGTGTTTCAGCAACTCAGAGTGCAGGTCACAGGACCCAGTGGCAGCAGTGAGAAGTCCTGTATGCAGCTGCAGGGAAGCAAAATTACTGGTACTACTGTGCACCTAAATAAAAAAAAAAAAAAACCTGCAGTGGGCCTTTAACGCCTTAACGACCGTCCACCGTCTTTTGGCGTCGGGCATTTCAGGTGGTTCTTTTGCAGCGACATCTTTTGGCGTGGCTGCAGAATATTGGTTTTGCGGCTCCCCTTGCCGCAGCTGCGCTAGGAACAGAGCAGTACTTAGCCCTGTTCCCAGCGCAGACTCTGCAAGTACCGGGGAGCGGGAAAACCTCCTCAACCCTTTGATTGTCACGGTCAGTGACTGCAACATAATCAAAGGGCTTTCCCCTGCTCGGTCGGGTAATCTGGACTCCCGGTGACCCGACAGAGCCCCGGGAACGGCTGCACAATCAGCCCTGGGGGGCCTAGAGTAGCCGCAGGGCTGTCTGTGTAACAAGCCAGCGATCAGGGCAGACTGTGTGCTGTCCTGATCGCTGGCTGTATCAAACTGACACAGATTATAATGTATTAGCATATAGGAATATATTAATACATTACTAAGTGTAAAAAAAATATATATATAAAATAGCTAATGGTTTAATCCCATTCATGGGATTAAAAAAAAAGATAAAAAAACATTAAAAAGTGTAAAAAAATAAATAAAAATAAAATAAATAATAAAATAAAAATAAATATTTAATAAAAAAATTAAAAAATAATAAATAAATTACACACACACACACACACACACACACACACAAAAAACTTAACCACATATATTACAACAACTCACCTTATAACCTATGGGCAAAAAAGTGAGCTTTAGACCTAAACAGGTTTATACATGTGGCCCTAGGTCTCCACACGACCATAATAACATGCAGAATGTTAAATGTGAAATGTGAATGGTGTTAAAAATTAATAAAAATTTTTAAAAAACAATTCTGCAATAATTTATAAGTGAATTTAAAATATTCCCCAAAAAAGTACAACTTCTCTCGCATAAAACAAAGCCTCATACAACTGCGTCATTGAAAAAATAAAAAAGTTACGACTATTGAGGCAAAAAATAAAAAAATGTTTTGATCATTAAGTACGGTACTTTTCAAGTGTTCGACTTAAGGGGCTAAACTATAATATGAATTTATGATCTGAGGGTACTTATTACCACTCTAACTTTATGCTCATTCTTCTCATGTATAGTGTACTTGTTGTAAGGACTCATGGTGAGACTAATTTGGTGCATGTTTTGGAGGAGACATTACAGACTCTATAGACAATTTTGGTTATGAAATCCCTTATTAAAGCATTTGAGTATGTCACCCAGTCCTAGATTGATTCTTCTTGGGTTGCATGCAAACTATATTTTGCTTTGGATGATTAAACTGGAAAATTTAGGGATGAACCGTCTTTGGTCACTGGCTATTGTCACGTGAGGTCACAGTGGCAAGGCAAGTTTCTTGAATATTGGTTTAAAAAGTGCACAAAAATGGCTATAACACAATAGTCTTACCTGAACCGGTGGTTGCGATGCTCTCTATCTCCCGTTTCTCCCTCTTTGTTCTCTTTTTTCTCTTCGGTGTCATACGTAGAAAGTGCTTTGTGCCTGTTCCGATGTCGTGACCGTGGAACCTCCTCTCCGTTTTCTCCTACTCGAGTTGTGCCATCACCGTCTCTGTTGCCAGACCTAGATCCACCACCTCTATGTCTTGACTTCCTTTCTCCTTTACTACCAGAAGGAGGTTGCCCGTTGCCTTCCTTGCCTTGTCTTTCTGCCGAATGGCGGTGCGTGCGGTGTCGTCGATGTTCCCTCTCGGTCCCCTCTTCAGGAGAAGCCCTTCGATGGTGCCGTTTAACCCTTTCCTGACTCCGGTTCCGCTCTCCTCTTCCACCTTCTTTACCACCTTCCCCTTCTTTGCTACGACTTCGATGCTGTCGGTGACGTTCCTCTCTATCATTACTGCCAGAATCACCATTGTGATTCCCATTTTCTTGGCCGCCACCGTTGCTTTCAGTGGTTCCCCGATCTCTGTGTCGATGTTTTCTCGGGACTTGTTCTGCAGTCACCTCAGTACCTGGCTCGGTTTCGTTTGGAGGTAGTGTGTCTGGGCTACCATCTTTTGTCTCTGTGGAATCCTGAGGCTCGACCAACAATGGCCGATCCATGTGACTCTTCATATCAGGCCTTAGGCGTAGCGTGGTTGCATACCTCAGCCGATCTTCGGGTTCCAACTCACTGTAGAGAGCTTCGCAACTGGCCCGGAAGTTATGCATACGGATCTGGGTGGTTCGTTGTTCCCATACTGACCGGCATTTGGTTGAGTTCTGCTGTTTACTAAAGGGAGGAAAACAAAGTTATGCATCGAAACACAGGCAAGGCCTACCCGTAAGTTACAACGTGGATGTAAGTGTGGATGAATGCAAAACTAGTGAAGCAAAAAAAAAAGCGTTAAAAACATAGATTTAAAAAAAAATTAAAATCTAGAAGAAGTAATATGATGATTGCATTACAAATAATTCATGATGATCAATGTGAGATATTAGAAGCGGAGAATGAATGTGGAAGAGTATGGATGACTTTATTAAAGATTAAAACCAGAATAGGAAGAAGAAGTCACTGGTGTGGGTGAGTACTCTGAAGTAGGCAAGGAGGGATGGAGGGTAAGAGTAGGGTAGTGATCTCCTATATCCCTCACTATCAAACACTGACCACAAAGGAAACAACCAGTCCAAGAAAGACACAACAAACACATCACATTCTGCAAATAGACCTCAACAAGTACAACAAAGAACAAGTCTAGTGTATTGGGACAGGCCCGATATTAGTAGCCCTTCCAGATTACTTTTATTGCATGGTCTATAACGCTCAACGTGTTCTACACAACCTTTCCTCTGCTTCCATTCCAGCTTATGGTGCTCTTCGCCATTGATGTAGGCAAAGAGATGTCCAACAAAACACACCACAGTCTGCAAATACACCTCAACAAGTGCAACAAAGAACAAGTCTATTGTATTCGGACAGGCCCGATATTAGTAGCCCTTCCAGATTATTTTTTTTTGCATGGTCTATAATGCTCAACGTGTTCTACACAACCTTTCCTCAGTTTCCATTCCAGCTTATGGTGCCCTTCGCCATGGATGTAGGCAAAGAGATGTCCAGCATGTGAGACATAGTTTACATGTTTTTCCCAAAAAGAAGAACTACCTAGAAAATAAGCCCTAGCATGATTTTTCAGAATTTTTGGAGAATGCTTAAAATATAAGCCTTACTCCAATAATAAGCCCTATCTACAGTTCATTAAAAAAAGGGTTCAGGCATCTATACATGTGAAAAGGTAGATGGAATACAGCAGGACAGATACAGTAGACTCTTCATGAAGGAAAGCCGGCACCCAAAAAGAATTTCTCCTACATAAGAACGCAGAGACCCCCCCCCCCCCTCCAAAAGCCCGACAACCCAACAATAAGGGTTTGGTAGTACTGGACTCTCAGTGGAGTGCAACTGGAACAGCAATGGACCTGACAGTAAAAGAAGTGACACAGATCTGTATGCAAGAGTCCATCCACTATCAGCACTTGCCAACTCTCATTGTATTGGGTGTAAGGGGGCCTGGAGAGTGTGATTCTTTTGGGGATGCTTATTTTTCTTGGTGAATAGACATCCATCATCTAGCACGGTACAGTACCGTATGTATCGATGAACAAAGAAACAAAAAATAAGACATCCCCTGAAAATAAGCCCTAACCCATTTTTTGGAGCGAAATATAATATAAGACCATGTCCTATTTTTGGAGACACACGGTAGCTTACATAGTTAAAAAAGACACACGTCCATCAAGTTCTACGGTATCTGTCCATCAAGTTCAACCAAGGGTGGGGAAAATGTGGGTGAAGGGAGAGAGACAAGGACTTCAAGCCCAGCCTCCCCACTGGTGAATGCCCTGAAGCCCACAAGGCAAGAACCAACCTGCTCCAGGGGAATCCCCATCTCTTACCCCAGAGCCGTCATCAGACAGTATCCAGAATTTTACATGGCTACGTACACATTAATGTTCTTTAGTTTCAGGTAGGTATCTATGCCTTTATTGAAACCCTCACCTGTTCCTGCTGTGACCAGCTCCTCAGGCAGGCTATTCCACAGATTTATACTTCTGACAGTGAAGAATGCTTTCCTCCTCTGGAGATTGAATCTTTTTTTCTCCAACTGAAGGGAATGTCCCCATGTCTTTTGAGGGGGCTTTACATGAAATAATTTTTTCCCCATACTTTTTGTAGGGACTAGTTATAGACTTATATAAATTAATTATGTCCCCCCAGAGCCGTCTTTTCTCAAGACTAAATAAGTTCAATTCTTCTAACTTCTCGTCATAATTAAGATGCTCCATTCCCCTTATAAGTTTGGTTGCTCCATCCCCTTATTAGTTTGGTGGCTCGTCTTTGCACTCTCTCTAGCTCCATTGCATCCTTTCTATAAACTGGAGCCCAGAACTGAACAGCATATTCCAAGTGAAGCCACACCAATGCTGTATACAGCGGTAAAATTACATCCTTGTCCCGTGAGTCCAGGCCTCTTTTAATCCACGCCAATATCTTGCTTGCCTTAGGCTATGTTCACACGATGTATTGCGGCGCGTACAGTACGCGCCGCTATACATCGTGACTTTCGGGAACCCGTGCTGATCAGCGAGGGGGCCGGCAGCCCGCCAGCCCCATGAACATGCATTGCTCGCGGCACGTATACGCCACAAGTAATTGACATGTCACGCGTACAATACGATCGTATTATATGAGCAGGGAGATGAGGCGTAATCCATAGTTCTCTATGAGAACTACGGATTACCGTAATTTTGGCGCCCGTATTAGAGCGCATTAGAGCGTATTAGAGTGCAAATACGCGGCGAAATGTGTGCCGAAATTACCCCGTGTGAACATACCCTTCAAGGCAGCTGATTGACACTGCATGCCGCTCTGTAGTCTATGATCTACATACAGAAAAAGTTTGCCGCTAACGCGTTTCAGGCGAAGCTATCGTGCCCTTACTCATAGCTCTTCACCATTGCACTGATTTACTACTGTTTATGAACCTCCTCGCCATTGAAAACGATCGTTACCGTTCTCCTGCGGGGGGACAATAAATTACCTTCCGCGCTACGTGATGTTTGTCCAATCCTATGTGCGATATTTTACGAGTGAACGTATTAAATTTAACACAGCGCACTATGGTAACGTATTCCTAAATAACTGCTTACTTGCCATAGCTCCCCAGGCAGCGAAGATTGACACCGGACAATGTAACTATACGGAAAAGAAATGACTGCCTGGAAGGCGCTGAGATTTCTCATGATAATTAGTGAGTGATAAAAATCCGCTATCATTTCAAATAACCATTCGTCAAGCCGCTTGATGAGAGACTGGCGGACGTAGGAACCAGTTTAGCTATTTTGGGTAGCAGGGGATGTATTATTTAAGTACAGTTCAGTCTATTTCATGTGCTGCCAGACTGAGGTCTGATTAATTTGCAGGAAAGTGGAGAAAAAAAAATCTCTGCTGGAGATGGTAAAGTTCTTTGAAAAATCGGAAAACGGCAAAAGATTGCAAAATGTGTCACGACTCCTGAGACCCAATGCAACATTTTGGACAGAGCCCCAGAACTTCATATGCCATGTATAACACTAATGTCTCCCTAAGGGGCAGAGGGGCCTCAGACACCCCATAATAGCTGCAAATACTATTGATTTATTTGATTTATATATCGTCGTTATATTCCATAGCGCGGTACAGAGATTGTCAGCATTCACATTGGTCCCTTCATCCCATTGGGGCTCAAAGTCTAATTCCAGATTAACCTATTAGTGTGTTTTGGAGCAAACCCACCCAAACATGGGGAAAACACTGTGCAGATGTTGCCCTTGGTGGGATTCGAACTCAGAACGCCAATGCTGCAAAGCAATAGTACTAACCACTGAGCCACCCTGCTGCATCATGCTAACCACTGAGCCACCGTTCTGCATCATAGCAGCCACTGTGCTGCACTGTGCTAACCACTGAGCCAAGGTATCGCAGCATGCTGACCACTGAGCCACTGTGCTGCACTGTGCTAACCACTGAGCCATCATTCTGCATTGTACCAGCCACCGTGCTGCACTGTGCTAACCACTGAGCCAAGGTACTGCAACTTGCTAACCACTGAGCCACTGTGCTGCATTGTGCTAGCCACTGAGACACCATGCCGCATAATGCTAATCACTGAGCAAACATGCTGCATAGGGCTAACCACTGCCACCGTGCTACATCATACTAATCACTGAGCCACCGTGCTGCATTGTGCTAACCACCATTCTGCACGGTGCTAACCACTGCGCCAAGGTACTTCAGCAGGCTAACCACTGAGACACTGTGCTGCATCATGCAAATCACTGAGCTAACATGCTGCATAGGGCTAATCACTGAGCCACCGTGCTGCATCATGCTAACCACTGAGCCACCGTGCTGCATCATGCTAACCACTGAGCCACCATGCTGCCCATAGGCTTCATAACAAACAAGAAATATGGAAACTGGGCCAAAAGTCTTTTTTTTTTCTCCTAAACAGAAAGAGATGCACACGAAATGCAAAAATTCTGGGCCGTCCCAGGATTGGAAGTTAATGGAGACATAAATCTGCACTAAAAGGGTGCCCCAGTATTCATCTTGCTATATAAACGTATATCTGATGCAATAAAAGGTTCAAATTATTCTGGGTAACAACAAAATTACAGACCTGTTTGTCAATGTAGCACAGGAATAAACATAAGATAATTGTGAGTCTGTATAATTTTCAGACCCAATTACTTCATTAACACGCATGGCTGGTGGGGGGGAGACATTTGTTTGGTGCGCCCTATTTCCACAGGAAACAAAAGGATTGGACGAAACAAAAAAAAAGTCCATCCTGATGTGTCTGTCCGGTGGATATTGGAATAATACCACTGATTTCAGGATTCACTAAAACCATGTAGGTGTGTGGAGATTTATACCCCACGGTTGCTCCACTGAAATTTCAATATATTCTAAAAGGCTCATGGGAAATGAGCTAGGACTCTGCAGCGCCATCTATTGGATGTTTGACTTGAGAAACGCTGCATCTAGTAGGTGGCGAAGCAGAGTCCTAGCTTCTTTCTCCTAAGCCTTTTTGGATATATTTCAATTTCAGTGGAGCGATCGAGGTGTATATGTCTCCACACACCTACATGGCGCCTCTCCTTAAAGGGGTTGTCACGCTACAAAGATTAGCTTTCAACATGTTGGGATCACTAAATAAAGATGTTTTCCAAATATATTGCGTTGTTCATTTTTATTTGTTAAGGTGCTACAAGTGATTTTATCAGCTTCTGTGCTATCTCTAGTTCTCCAAGTAACCGACCTGTGTACTTCTCCCCCCCCCTTCTGTTTGCTCTATCTGATAGCAGGGAGTGACGTCATCACACATGTTGCCCCAGCACAGAACTTCGGACAGTGAGAGCTTGTTTGTTATCTGATCTTTCAGACAAAAGACAGTAATTACTGGTGTAATTACTTCAACTCAGAAGCTTCCCTGGTCCTGACAGCATGAGATTTATCTAATTAGCAGAAGTCTGAATACACGGAGCTCATATGCTAATTACAGACAGCTTGACCCAGAAGTGACAGAGCCAAGCAGCATTATTTCATTCATGCATCCTTTGAAACTTTGAGATGAGACAACCCCTTTAATACAAAACACTAACCTTTTTAACCAACTAAAAGTTATTCACACACTGCATACCCATAGGCTTCAATAGACCAGGAGTTGTCCACTTTTGACCATGTTTGGCCTGCTTTAGGCTAGGTCTACACTGCATAGGACAAAAAACTCATCAGAAACCAAACCCTAACAACCACTTTGAACCTGAGTATTTTGACAGTTTTTTGCCCAAAGCAGCTGGGTTTCCGGTGAGTTTTTTTGGGTGGTTTTTAGTTTTTTTGTTGAGGTTTTTGCCGTGGTTTTTTGGCCGGTTTTCACTGTTTTTCAAATAGGTGGGGCCTATATGTCTTGTTCAAAGACTTGGGCGTTTTTTCTGCAGAACCGCGCCAAATACCGTCCAGCGGTTTACATAAATTTTCTACTGGGATCTGGCAGATTTTACATCATGTTCCTAAAACCGACCATTTATTTTTTTTAGCCTGATGCAAGAGGCATGTATACCCTGCATTTGTTCTATTCTTTTTTAACAAGTAGGAATTAAAAATGATAATTTTTATGTATACATAATTACAGTTACATAGTTTGTAAGGCCGAAAAAAAGACAAGACGTCCATCCAGTTCAGCCCATTTTTTTTACACCCTCGCGTGTGCTGGATCAAAAAATATTTCTTTTTGGACATCATATTTGATGCGCCTACTTTAGGCGCACTCACATGTGTCATGCCTGGGGTGTCAACAGTTTTTTGGTGAAAAATACACCAAAAAATGGTGCAGCCCTAACGGGAAATGTTGCCCATAGTCTTCTGCTGGTTATGGTTTACTTATGTGACACAACAGAGTAGCAGTCTATGCTGTCCTATCCTATAGATAGGATATGCATGCACAAATCAGACCAATGCATAGTCAAAAGTAGACTACTCCTGGACCATTGAAGCCTATAGGGTTGGTAATGGTATCATGCACCCTTTTGTGGGTATTTTGATGTCTATGCGCCGAATAGTGTAGATGTCAGATCCTTAATGAGCCCTAGAAAAAATCTAAAGTAACCAGCCGAGTTTTTACCTCCAAACTTTCATTTTTTGGTCTGCAAATGATTCTTAATGAGCAGTCCTAGCTCTGTTTAAATAAGGTCTTCACATAGGGGCTCACATGGGCTCCTCTGGTCACCCACAGAGTGATGTGGCTCTCGCGACGTGCCGTTCTCACACTGAGAGCAGGATTCAGGGAATTCGTACTCTGCAGGCGATGGCAAGAACTGGGTAATTTGCATAGTGATGAGGTCTATTTTTGAGATCTTGGCTTCTTTAACAAGGACAGTGCAATTAGCCGCTCAGAGGCACCTCCGAGGCACTACTGGTACAGAAAATATGGATTGCAGAGGCAGCCGAAAGAAAAACTATAATGGACGATATAAAAATCCAACTAGTATTGTTACCTTTTTGGCAGGAAGACTACACAGGAACCTATATAACTACAAAAATCATGAAGACTGTTCCTTATTATGAACACAGACGGTGACAGTAAGTAAATGGCCAACTTTACAGGGACTGCTCCATGGGGAAAAAGTATGAACACTTTCTCTATAAATCTGTATGCAGTTAGCTCCATCTAGTGGTGGCTTCATGCCAGCAGAAATGTGTCAGAAAAATAGAGCTCCACAATACAGATGTATATTGTTAAAGGGGTTGTCTCACTACAAGGATCGCTGCTTTTTATGTTAAAGATCTTGTAAAAACAAGTCACTTTGCAATATGTGTCCATTACCCGCGTCCGACCTATTCCTAGATATCCCCCCCTTGTATGGGCTGCATCAGCTCCTCAGGTCGCTAAAGCTACAGACCTGTTTGATCTCTCCTGATAGGCTGCCAGCACCGGTTGCTATAGCTACAGACCTGTTTGATCTCTCCTGATAGGCTGCCAGCACCGGTTGCTATAGCTACAGACCTGACTTTTACTGCAGCCTAGTAGAAGCCAGCAACCCCGCTCCTGAATTCAAAGTGAAACCAAGAAAACAGGACGAATCAATGTAGTGAGACAACCCCTTTAAGTATAGTGGTATAGTGTATATTTTGCACAGCTTTTATTATGGATTAGGGCCCGTTCTAAGCTTTAATATGGGGTCCTGTGATTTTACTTGGACTAGCATTCAGTTCAAATTCTTAACCATGAAATAAAAGGCTCTCCATAACCTGCCCCAACTCCCCCATACATGACCCCTCATGCAATCTCTGATCCTCGCACGACCTTCTCCCGTTCATCCAAAAAGTTCTGGAACTTGCTACCACAACACATCAGGCTCTTCGTCACCTTTAAAAACGTTCAAAAGTGACCTGAAAACCCTTCTCTTAAAAGGGTTCTTCACTTTGGGTAAGCCTTACTTGTCCTTGGACAATATGTTGATCAAAAAAAGTGTCCACCCGCTAAGACCCCCAGCAATGAGATGTAACTTGTATGGAACTCTGGCAGTAAGGTGGACATGTATGAACCTGGCGCTGACTTGACATTTCTACCTCTGTATTCAATAGTGTACGGATAGTATGTATGAAAGTGTCTCCCAGCACCTTATATATGTGTCCTGTTCTTTGCCAAATGTAGTCTCAGCCAGGCAGGCACTTTGAAACTGGTATGGACTTGTACGACAGTTTTGTGCCAAGCTATCGAACAGAATGGAGAGAACACAGCGCTCCCCGTACTGGGAACTCCCATAGAACAGAATGGAGAGAACACAGCGCTCCCCTGTACTGGGAACTCCCATAGAACAGCATGGGAGAGACACAGCACCCCCTGTACTGGGAAACCCCAAATAGAACAGAATGGAGAAAAACACAGCGCTCCCTTGTACGGGGAAACTCCCATAGAACAGAATGGAGAGAACACAGCGCTCCCCTGTACTGGGAACTCCCATAGAACAGAATGGAGAGAACACAGCGCTCCCCTGTACTGGGAACTCCCAAAGAACAGAACGGAGAGAAAAAAGCGCTCCCCTGTACTGGCAATTCCCGATAGAACAAATGGAGAACACAGCGTTTCCCCTGTACTGGGAACTTCCCAAGAACAAAATTTGGAGAACACAGCGGTCCCCTGTATGGAACTCCCAAAGAACAGAATGGAGAAACAAAAGCGCCTCCCTTTTATTGGGAACTCCCATAGAACAGAATAGAGAGAACACAGTGCTCCCCTGTACTGGGTACTCCCATAGCACAAGAATGGAGAGAACACAGCGCTCCCCTGTAGTGGGGACTCCCATAGAACAGAATGGAGAGAACACAGCGCTCCCCTGTACTGGGAACTCCCATAGAGCAGAATGGAGAACACAGTGATGGCATATTCTAACAGCATGCCACCCCCCCTTTAAAACCCCATTAGCTAGAACTTAAAAAAATATATATGCATTGATATGATTGATGCATCTGTTGGTTTTCTCTCCTTTATAATGAAGCTGTGATGTACACAGAGTAGGAAATGGTTCATAGGAAACCAAAATAATGCTTCTTATAGCTCCCTACAATTACCCTTCAGGGCTTGGCACATCACTGCAAACAGGCATCACCTCATATAGGACAATGGTGCCTTGTGCCCAACTGTAGAGTTGATTCTTGGATCCACCAGTGAAGATGATGTTTGGGGCCCAGAAGTGGAGTTGATTCTTGGGGCCACCAGTGGAGTTGATTCTTGGGGCAACCAGTGGAGTGGATTCTTGGGGCCCACCAGTGGAGTTGGTTCTTGGGGCCACCAGTGGAGTTGATTCTTGGGGGCCACCAGTGGAGCTGATTCTTAGGCCCCACCAGTGGAGTTAATTCTTGGGGCCACCAGTGGAGTTGATTCTTGGGGTCACCAGTGGAGTTCATTTTTGGGACCCACCAGTGAGGTTGATGTTTGGGGCCCAGAAGTGGAGTTGAATCTTGGGGCCACCAGTGGAGATTCTTGGGGCCACCAGTGTAGTGGATTCTTGGGGCCCACCAGTGGAGTTGATTCTTGGGGCCACCAGTGGAGTTGATTCTTGGGGTCACCAGTGGAGCTGATTCTGGGGGGCCCACCAGTGGAGGTGATTCTTGGGGCCCACCAGTGGAGATGATTCTTGGGGTACACCAGTGGAGTTGATTCTTGGGGTCCACCAGTGGAGTTGATTCTTTGGCCCCACCAGTGTAGATGATTCTTGGGGCCCACCAGTGGAGCTGATTATGGGGATCCACCAGTGGAGTGGATTCGTGGGGCCCACCAGTGGAGCTGATTCTTGGGGCCCACCAGTGGAGTTGCTTCTTAGGGTCCCCCCAGTGGATATGATTCTGGGGGCCCACTAGTGGAGTTGATTCTTGGCGCTGCCCAGTGAAGTTTATTCTTAGGGTCCCACCAGTGGAGTTGATTCTTGGTATCCACCAGTGGAGCTGATTCTTGGGGCCCCACCAGTGAAGTTGATTCTTGGGGCCCACCAGTGGAGTTGATTCTTGGGGCCCACCAGTGGAATTGAATTTTTGGGGGCCACCAGTGGAGTTGATTCTTGGGACCCATCAGTGGAGCGGATTCTTGGGGCCACCAGTGGAGTTGATTCTTGGGGCCCACCAGTGAAGATGATTCTTGGTGTCCACCAGTGGAGTTGATTCTTGGGGCCCACCAGTGGAGATGATTCTTGGGGCCCACCCTACAGCTACTGTACATGACTACACATGACTCTTGTTTTCTTTCTCTCTTTCTTTGCCTTTTTCACTGAAAATCAGCCCCAGCCCCAGGGGCCCATTTATGGTTTCCCCTGCTGCCCCAGGGTCTAGTCTAAGCTTGATCACAGTGCTAAAAAAATGTTCCGAAATGTTAACGTAACAATACATTGATGTTTGTCATACCCAAAGACCTTGAAAATAAACATTTAATCGTCGTGGGGTATAATTACATGGCTTTATAGCCTCGCACAGGAGGAATCAGTAGGCATAAAACAGTTAACTTAGTCAAAGCTGCAGGGGGATAACTTCCATCCAAAACACGTAAAGTCGTCTGAAGGTGAAAAATTCTTTTTTTAAAGTCTGCCCTCCCCACACAGATAGGACGTTCCAGAATTGATCCCATTATCTAATGTTTTTCCTATTTACTTTTTAGTGAGACAGGCAATTTGGCACCCCGCGAGCTTCAGAGAGCATACCACCTCGGTGTGCCAGACCGTCGTCCTGCCAGCTACCGTTCTCTCTTCATCACAGAACCTGTTTCTGAGGTGTTCGGCCATTCTTGCCAACGACCTTGGAAACACAAATCTGTACTCACAATACAATCTGTTCTGTGCATATTACAATGACGGGTTTAAGACACTTCAGCTTCCGACAAGTGTATTACCTTGTACCTCACTTCAGGGCTCTGTCAGCTTTGTAGCTCACGACAAGTGTTTATTTAACCTCGTGTTTAATTATCGTCTCGTTGCCCCTGGCGGTGGGGCTGCTGGGAAACGCACGCTGAGGGCAGACTGAATGCGCGGACATCCGTTTCCATAGATAATTACCTTTAAATGGCCAAAGACATTCAATTTTTATTGGTAGACCTCCCTGATTTTGACCGGAGGCACTGACCGCCCCTGAAATTGTCCATTAGTGGAAACAAGGACCTTGAGTTGGGTTTGATTTTACTGGTTAGATCCTTTTCATCTCAGAGTTAGAACCATAGACCGGTTATAAGAAGCAGTTATGGGGTCCATGAAGAATGAGGGTCCAGTATCTTGTATCCCAAGTCCCTATGGAGACAATGTTGGCAAACAAGAGAGTCATCCTGCCCTATCCAAACTGATGAGTGGCAAATATCCACCATCACTGAGAGTCAACCTGCCCTATCCAAGGGGTGAGGAGCAAATATCCACCATCACTGAGAGTCATCCTGCCCTATCCAAGGGGTGAGGGGCAAATATCCACCATCACTGAGAGTTATCCTGCCCTATCCAAGGGGTGAGGAGTCAAAAATCCACCATCACTGAGAGTCATCCTGTCCTATCCAAGGGGTGAGGGGCAAATATCCACCATCCCTGAGAGTTATCCTCCCCTATCCAAGGGGTGAGAGGCAAATATCCACCATCCCTGAGAGTTATCCTCCCCTATCCAAGGGGTGAGAGGCAAATATCCACCATCCCTGAGAGTTATCCTCCCCTATCCAAGGGGTGAGAGGCAAATATCCACCATCCCTGAGAGTTATCCTCCCCTATCCAAGGGGTGAGAGGCAAATATCCACCATCCCTGAGAGTTATCCTCCCCTATCCAAGGGGTGAGAGGCAAATATCCACCATCCCTGAGAGTCATACGGCCCTATCCAAGGGGTGAGGGCAATATTCCACCATCACTGAGAGTCATCCTGCCCTATCAAAGGGTTGAGGGGCAAATATCCACCATTACTGAGAGTCATCCTGCCCTATCCAAGGGGTGAGGAGCAAATATCCACCATCACTGAGAGTCATCCTGCCCTATCCAAGGGGTGAGGAGCAAATATCCACCATCACTGAGAGTCATCCTGTCCTATCCAAGGAGTGAGGAGCAAATATTCACCATCACTGAGAGTCATCCTGCCATATCCAAGGGATGAGGGGCAAATATCCACCATCACTGAAAGTCATCCTGCCCTATCCAAGGGGTGAGGAGCAAATATCCACACCTTTACTGAGAGTCAATCCTGCCATATCCAAGGTGGGGGCAAATATCCACCATCACTGTGAGTCAACCTGCCAAAATCCAAGGGGTGGGGGACAAATATCCACTATTATGAGAGTAAACTTCCCTATTCCAAGGGTGAGGGACAAATATCACCATCACTGAGATTATCCTAACCCACCAAGGGGTGGGGACAAATATCCACCATTACTGAGAGTCATCCTGCTCTAGCCAAGGGATGAGGAGCAAATATCCACCATCAATAAGCGTCACCCTGCCATATCCAAGGGGTGAGGGGCAAATATCCACCAACACTGAAGTCATCCTGCCCTATTCCAAGGGTGAGGAGCAAATAATCACCACACAAAAGTCAACCTGCCCTATCCAAGGGGTGAGGGACAAATATCCACCATCACTGAGATAAACCGCCCTTATCTAAGGGTAGGGCAAATATCCACCATTACTGGGGTCAACCGCCCTATCCAAGGGGTGAGGACAAATATCCCCCTTTACTGAGAGCCCCATCCTGCCATATCCAAGGGGTGAGGGGCAAATATCCACCATCACTGAGAGTCATCCTGCCCTATCAAAGGGTTGAGGGGCAAATATCCACCATTACTGAGAGTCATCCTGCCCTATCCAAGGGGTGAGGAGCAAATATCCACCATCACTGAGAGTCAACCTGCCCTATCCAAGGGGTGAGGAGCAAATACCCACTTTTACTAGAGTCTTTGTCCTTTTCCAAGGGTGAGGAGTAAAATATCCACCATCACTGAGAGTCATCCTCCCCTATCCTAATGGATGAGGAGCAAATATCCACCATCCCCTGAGAGTCCATCCTCCCCTAACCAAGGGTAAGGAGCAAATATCCCCCAAACACTGAGAGTCATCCTGCCTATCCAAGGGTGAGGAGCAAATATCCACCATCCCTGAGAGTCTCCTCCCCTATCGGGGGGGTTTGAGGAGCAAATATCCACCATCACTGAGGGGTAAACCCCTGCCCTATCCAAGGGTGGGGAGCAAAATATCCACCATTACTGAGAGTAAATCCTGCCCTATCCAAGGGGTGAGGAGTAAATATCCACCATCACGGGAGAGTAAATCCTGCCCTATTTTAATGGATGAGGAGCAAATATCCACCATCACTGAGAGTCATCCTGCCCTATCCAAGGGTAAGGAGCAAAAAACTACCATCACTGAGTGTCATACTCCCCCTATCCAAGGGGTGAGGACAAATATCCACCATTACTGAGTGTCATCCTGCCCAAACCCAAAGGGGGTGAGGAGCAAATATCCACCATCCCTGAGAGTCATCCTCCCCTATCGAAGGGGTGAGGAGCAAATATCCACCATCACTGAGTCAACCTGTCTTATTCAATAGGTAAAGGGCAAATATCCTGAGATACTGTATATGAATATAGATGAATATTAATCTCATGGACTGTTTAGCCATCACAACATAGTCTCCAAGTCTCTATGTGTCTATCAAGGAAGACAACAGTATTAGTAAGGGTAAACGGTAGTCACGTGCTCCATACCCCCACACCGGGGTCACTGGCAGCTTCCATAGAGGCCATCGCCCTTGCTTTTTTTGACGTAACTGAGGAAGTATTTGTGTCAAGCTATCCGCCCTGAAGGTGATAAAAGAACATTCACATTGTGAGCACATAAAGTCGGACTGACAGAAGCCCAGACCCCGGGCGCTCTCATAGAGCACAATCCTGACAGACAGCGCACAATGAGACTGACATGCAAGCCAGAGGAGCACGACAAGTTGAAGGAGACAGGCACACATGGCGCAGCATTGATAGACACACAGAGATCTCTGCGGCGATGCATCGTGAACCCGAGACGGAAAGAAAAGCCGCTGTTGACTCCCCCCAAACAAACATGTTGATGTGCAGGGACCTTTCTATCAACTGAGACGACCATCATCAAAGAAAGAGAGACGAAGTCATTGCCCCAGACAGGGCATCTGACAAGCTGGAGACTAGCATCACTGAAAATGCATGGGGGGAGCCGAAGACGGAGCTTACTAACAGAATACAGAACGGTGACAGTAAAGGGTTTGACGTGATAGAATGGAACGGGAAGAAGTTTCTCTATGGCAGAGGAGGCTTAAAGGGGTGATCCCACCAACACATCAATGGCATATGGATAGGATATGCCTTCTATGTGTGATAGGTGTTGGGACCCGCACCCAGGACTGGGACAAGGTAGTCTGGTGCCTTAGGCAAATAACGCCCCCAATGGAAAATTCAGCCCACTCCAAACCTCCTCACACCCCCTTCCAGCCTGGTATGATGTGGCCTCCTAAGTGGTCGTCTATGCATCATCTCCGCTCTGTTCACATCTATCTCGATGCCATGATCGCCGGCCGTGGAGGCTCAAAGGGGTGAACCCACCAACATATCAATTGCATATGGATAGGATATGCCTTCAATGTGTGATAGGTGTTGGGACCCGCACCTAGGATTGGGACAAGGTATTTTGGTGCCTTAGGAAAATAACGGCCCCCGAAAGGAAAATTCAGTCCACTCCAAACCTCCTCGCGCCCCCTTTCAACCTGGGATGAAGTGGCCTCCTAAAAGGTCATCTATCCATCGTCCCCGCTCTGCTCACGTCTATCTCGATGCCATGATCGCCAGCCGTGGAGGCTCAAAGGGGTGATCCCACCAACATATCAATTGCATATGGATAGGATATGCCTTCAATGTGTGATAGGTGTTGGGACCCGCACCCAGGACTGGGACAAGGTATTCTGGTGCCTTAGGCAAATAACGCCCCCCAATGGAAAATTCAGCCCACTCCAAACCTCCTTGAGCCCCCTTCCAGCCTGGGATGATGTGGCCTCCTAAGTGGTCGTCTATCCATCGTCCCCGCTCTGCTCACATCTATCTCAATGCCATGATCGCCGGCCGTGGAGGCTTAAAGGGGTGATCCCACCAACATATCAATGGTATATGGATAGGAGATGCCTTCAATGTGTGATAGGTGTTGGAACCCGCACCCAGGACTGGGACAAGGTATTCTGGTGTCTTAGGCAAAACGCCCCCAACGGAAAATTCAGCCCACTCCAAACCTCCTTGAGCCCCCTTCGTGCCTGGGATGAAGTTGCACCCAGGGCAGTCATCTATCCATCGTCCCCGCTCTGCTCACATCTATCTCGATGCAATGATTAATGGTCTTCGGACCTGAAACGCATAGGCTTTTCCTAGAGTAATTGCTCTGCTTGAGCGAATGCTACCATGATCTGAAAGGGGTTGTCTCACTACAAGGATCGCTGCTTTTTATGTGAATGATCTTGCAAAATCAAGTCACTTTACAATATGTGTCCATTAACAGTGTCCTACCTATTCCTAGATATCGCCTCTTGTATGGGGTGCATCAGCTACTCAGATCGCTATAGCTACAGACCTGTTTGATCTCTCCTGATAGGCTGCCAGTGCTGGTTGCTATAGCTACAGACCTGTTCTATCTCTCCTGATAGGCTGACAGACCTGGTCGCTATAGCTACAGACCTGTTTGAACTCTCCTGATAGGCTGCCAGTGCTGGATGCTATAGCTACAGATCTGTTTGATCTGTCCTGATAGGCTGTCAGCGCTGGTCTCTATAGCTACAGACCTGTTCAATCTCTCCTGATGGGGTGCCAGTGCTGGTTGCTATAGCTACAGACCTGTTCGATCTCTCCCGATAGGCTGTCAGTGCTGGTCGCTATAGCTACAGACCTGTTCTATCTTTCCTGATAGGTTGTCAGCGCTGGTCGCTATAGCTACAGACCTGTTCTATCTCTCCTGTTAGGCTGTCAGTGCTAGTCTCTATAGCTACAGACCTGTTTGACCTCTCCTGATAGGCTGCCAGCGTCGGTCGCTATAGCTACAGACCTGTTCGATCTCTCCTGAGAGGCTGCCAGTGCTGGTCGCTAAAGCTACAGACCTGGTGTCCTCAGCAGCTCATCACTGCAGGCCAATAAAACCAGTAAATACGCCCCTGAAACTGAGAAAACAGGACTAAGGTAAGATGAATCGATGTAGCTTGACAACCCCTTTAAATTCTGAGAAAATAAAGGATGTGTTTTTATACTAACAAGAATTTGGTCTTTCGCCGCGTAATAAAGAGCACAACGTGGCGAAATGCACGTGCAATTAGGCGTGAAGCCGTCTGAACATACCCTAACTATAGCCATAGCGACTGCTATGGGGCCCAGAGGCTCAGGGGGTTCCACTGAGGTACAAAAACATTGCTCCTTTTTGTAGAGAACACATTTTTTGGCTTTCTGCTCTCCAGCTTTACTATGTGGGTTCCCTTATGTATGGAGGTATAACTTTTACCTTTAATTATTGCTACTTATGCTGCTGTTTTAGTTTATTGTTATTAGGTGGTAGGGCCCCATCTCATTTTGTTATGGGGCCCCATGAGCTATAGTTACGCCCCTGCCCCTTTGATCTATACCATAGTTGCCAACTTTTGAAAATGGAAAAGCATCTTTTTGTGTGCCACGCCCCTTCAAAAAGCCACACCCACTCCGTCTAAGTACATAATGGCTTTGGAAGAAAGCCAGGTGGATGCCCTTATAGCCAGGTAGTAGCCCCCCATAACTAGGTACAGCCCAAACAGGCAGGTAGATGCCCCCTTGTAGCCAGTAGATGCCCCTCTGTAGCCAGGTAGATGCCCCCTCTGAAAGCCAGGTAGATGCCCCCCTTTGTTGTAGCCAGGTAGTTGCCCCTTTAGTAGCCAGTTATTTGCCCCCTTTAGTAGCCAGGTAGTTGCCCCCTTTAATAGTCAGGTAGTTGCCCCCTTTAGTAGCCAGGTAGTTGCCCCCCTTTGTAGTCAGGTAGTTGCCCAAACCAGTTTGTACGCCAGGTAGGTAGTTGCCCCCTTTAGAAGCCAGGTAGGTAGTTGCCCCCTTTAGAAGCCAGGTAGTGCCCCCTTTAGTAGCCAGGTAGTTTCCCCCTTTAGAAGCCAGGTAGTTGCCCTCTTTAGTAGCCAGGTAGGTAGTTGCCCCCTTTAGAAGCCAGGTAGGTAGTTGCCCCCTTTAGTAGCCAGGTAGGTAGTTGCCCCCTTTAGTAGCCAGGTAGTGCCCCCTTTAGTAGCCAGGTAGGTAGTTGCCCCCTTTAGAAGCCAGGTAGTGCCCCGTTTAGTAGCCAGGTAGGTAGTTTCCCCCTTTAGAAACCAGGTAGTGCCCCCTTTAGTAGCCAGGTAGTGCCCCCTTTAGAAGCCAGGTAGGTAGTTGCCCCCTTTAGTAGCCAGGTAGTGCCCCCTTTAGAAGCCGGGTAGTTGCCCCCTTTAGAAGCCAGGTAGTGTCCCCCTTTAGAAGCCAGGTAGGTAGTTGCCCCATTTAGAAGCCAGGTAGTGCCCCTTTAGTAGCCAGGTAGTAGTTGCCCCCTTTAGAAGCCAGGTGGGTTGCCCCCTTTAGTAGCCAGGTATTTCCCCCTTTAGTAGCCAGGTAGGTGCCCGCTTTTGAAGCCAGGTAGTTGCCCCTTTAGTAGCCAGGTAGGTAGTTGCCCCCTTTAGTAGCCAGGTAGGTAGTTGCCCCCTTTAGTAGCCAGGTAGGTAGTTGCCCCATTTAGAAGCCAGGTAGGTAGTTGCCCCCTTTAGAAGCCAGGTAGGTAGTTGCCCCCTTTAGTAGCCAGGTAGGTAGTTGTCCCCTTTAGAAGCCAGGTAGTGCCCCCTTTAGTAGCCAGGTAGGTAGTTGCCCCTTTGAGAAGCCAGGTAGTGCCCCCTTTAGTAGCCAGGTAGTGTACCCCTTTAGAAAGCCAGGTAGTGCCCCCTTTAGTAGCCAGGGTAGTGCCCCCTTTAGTAGCCAGGTGGGTGTCCCCCTTTAGTAGTCAGGCAGACCCCCCCTATAGCTAATAAAAATAAAATAATAAATTCCACTTACCTCACCAGGCTCCCTGCAGCACGTCCGAGGCTGATGTCTGAGTAGTCTCAGCGTCACAGGGGGAGTGAGTGCAGCCGTGCGTCACTCCCCCTGCGACGCTGACCTGTATGTACAGCGCGCACCGGTGCTGTACATACAGGGGGAGAAGGGAGGAGGGAGCGCTCCCTCCTGCCTCCTCCCTGCACAGTGAGACTCCGGACGGGTGAGCGGACGCTGCAGCCGCTTCACCCGCCTGTAGCAGCGGCCCGGCGGCGCAAGAGTAGTGCACTAACGCTACTCTTGCGCCGCGGTAATTTAAAGAACCCCCGCTGCCTGCTGGCGGCGGGAGGAATGCCAACTCTGCCTGGGAGGGCGGGGGGGGGACCCCAAATAGCGGGACCCCTCCGCCAAAAGCGGGAGAGTTGGCATGTATGATCTATACAATGATTAAATCTGTTGCTTAGTGAAGAAAAACCCCCTTTGTTAAGAACTTTTGGAGGGTGGAAGGGTCATACAGGACCCTCATCTAGTAGCCAGAGCACAACATGGCTACAAGAAGCATCTTTCACTCTAGAGGACCCGGAAAATCTGAGCGATACGTAAACAGCCCTATGATTTCAATGGGAACTGTGTAAAGCTTCAGTTCCTCTGTGGTGATGCTGCCGGGAAATTTCCCACCTTCCTCCCGGATTCCCCCCCAGATCATAACTGAATCCTGAGGACCCCAGCACTGGATGCCTTGTGATGAGCTTGCTGCCGTCTCACAGAAAGATTGCCCAAAATGAACAAGTCCTTTAAAGGGGTTGTCTCACTACATTGATTCATCTCACCTCAGTCCTGTTTTCTTGGTTTCACTTTGAATTCAGGGGTGTGTTTACTGGCTTCTACTAGGCTGCAGTAGAAACCAGTTCTGTAGCTATAGCAACCAGTGCTGGCAGCCTATCAGGAGAGACAGAACAAGTCTGTAGCTATAGCGACCAGCACTGGGAGCCTATCAGGAGAGCTCGAACAGGTCTGGAGCTATAGCAACCAGTGCTGGCAGCCTATCAGGAGAGATAGAACAGGTCTGTAGCTTTAGCGACCAGCACTGGCAGCCTATCAGGAGAGATAAAACAGGTCTGTAGCTATAGCAACCAGAGCTGGCAGCCTATCAGGAAAGATCAAACAGGTCTGTAGCTATAGTGACCAGGGCTGGCAGCCTATCAGGAGAGATCAAACAGGTCTGTAGCTATAGTGACCAGTGCTGGCAGCTAAGGAGAGATCAAACAGTCTGTGCTATAGCAACCGTATGGCAGCCTTAGAGAGATAAACAGGTCTGTAGCTATAGCGACCTGAGGAGCTGATGCAGCCCATACAAGAGGGGATATCTAGGAATAGGTAGGACACTGTTAATGGACACATTGTGACTTGTTTTTGCAAGATCTTTAACATAAAAAGCAGCAATCCTTGTAGTGAGACAACCCCTTTAAGGGCCCCATGAGGCAGAGAAATTACAACGACGGGGCTTCTTTCTAACTGCTTCAGGGACTTCACCGAACTTCTCCATCTTCTCTAATCTCTAATCTCGCTTGTTAATGTCTGCACCGGACCAATGAGCTCTCCATGTAAATAACGCTTTTCCCCATACTGTGCTGAATAACCTGAAACAAAGATTAGCTGCTTAAGTAAATTGTGCAATTAAAAGCACATTTGCTATTGGTTGCTAAGGGCCTAAGGCCTACTCTTCTTAGTATCATGGTCTTTTCATTCCGGTCTGAAGGCGGGGGGTGGGGGGGTGGGGGGGTAGGGAGTCATTAATATTAATTAAATATAATCACTTTAATAAATCTGATGATTTCCCCTTTTGTATTTGCCTTATATATTTATGCACTTACTACACAATGACTGTAGGTTTATACATATAGAGTCAGTCCCCGGGTTATGAACGGGATGGGGGCTGTAGGTTTGTTCTTAAGTTGAATTTGTATGTAAGTCGGAACAGGTAGATTTATTACATGTAAGTCCAGCACAAAAGGCTCTTTTTTAGTTTTGGATAGTGCTGGGAAGGGTTTTTACATTTGTTTTGCTGTCTGTGCCCCTGTTAAGAAGATTTCACCTCATTTTCACCTCGTGTGCTGCTGTGGCATGCTGGGAGTTGTCGTTCCACAGCTACTATCTGCTGTGGAACATGGAACTACAAGTGCCAGCACGCCCCATAAGCCTCTGACCCTGTTAAGAAGATTACATCTCATTTTCACCTCATGTGCTGCTGTGGCATGCTGGCACTTGTCATTACACAGCTACTATCTGTTGTATACTATGGAACATCAAGTGCCAGCATGCCCCATAAGTCTCTAAACCTGATAAGTAGATTACACCTCATTTTAACCTCATGTGCTGATGTGGCATGCTGGAACTTGTCGTTCCACAGCCACCATCTGTTGCAGACCATGGAACTACAAGTGCCAGCATGCCCCATAAGTCTCAGTTTGTAGCTAGGGGACAGATGTAAGTCATAACAGTGTAAGTCAGGGACTGCCTGTATATTTATGCACTCATTATAGAATGAATGTAGGTTTATATATATAAAAGCAGTCCCCGGGTTATGAACAGGATAGGGACTGTAGGTTTGTTCTTAAGCTGAATTTGTATGTAAGTCGGAACAGGTAGATTTATGAAATGTATCTCCAGCACAAAAGGTTTTTTTTAGTTTTGGGTAGTGCAGGGGAAGGTTTAACAATTTTTTTGAGGTTTGTGCCCCTGTTAAGACGATTTCACCTCATGTGCTGCTGTGGCATGCTGGAACTTGTCGTTCCACAGTTACCATCTGCTGTGGAACATGGAACTACAAGTGCCAGCATGCCCCATAAGTCTCCGTTTGTAACTAGGGGACAGATGTAAGTCAGAACGGTGTAGGTCAGGGACTGTCTGCATATTTATGCACTTATTACAGAATGACTGTAGGTTTATATATATACAGGCAGTCCCTGGGTTACGAACGGGATTGGGACTGTAGGTTTGTTCTTAAGTTGAATTTGTATGTAAGTCGGAACAGGTAGATTGATTAAATGTAACTTCAGCACAAAAGGTTATTCTTTTTATTTTGGGATAGTGCAGGGGAGGGTTTAACAATTTTTCTGTTAAGACGATTTCACCTTATGTGCTGCTGTGGCATGCTGGCACTTGTCGTTACACAGCTACTATCTGCTGCGGAACATGGAACTAAAAGTGCCAGAATTCTCCACAAGTTTCCGTTTGTAACTAGGGGACAGATGTAAGTCAGAACATTGTAATTCAGGGACTGTCTGTATATTTATGCACTTATTACAGAATGACTGTAGGTTTATATACTTATAGACATTCCCCAGGTTACGAATGGGATCAGGACTGTAGGTTTGTTCTTAAGTTGAATTTGTATGTAAGTCGGAACAGGTAGATTTATTAAATGTAACTCCAGCACAAAATGTTATTCTTTTTATTTTGGCATAGTGCAGGGGAGGGTTTAACAAAATTTTTAAGGATTGTGCCCCTGTTAAGACGATTTCACCTTCTGTGCTGCTGTGGCATGCTAAAAGGGCTATACAATACATGGAAACCTCTAAAGAAGCATTTATGCTATCTACAATACATGAAAAAAACTTTGAGATTCTTAGTTCACATGTTTTGATCAAAAAATGCTTAATGCACCCCCCGGCTTACAAGGGATCTCAAGGCGGTGGGGCCTACCTATTTTTACCTCTCACTAGAGTCAAATTCAGACTTCTCATTGGGTCAACAGACCTCCATAATCCACAGAGAAAAATAAAAAAAAAGGACCAACCTTGCAAGCATACTGCACTGCACCCCGCCCACCTCCACAGGCTGTTATATCAGTGCAGTATGCTTGCAAGGTTGGTGCTTTTTTTCTCTTTCTCTCTTGATTATATAGGTCTATTGACCCAATGAGAAGTCTGAATTTGACTCTAGTGAGAGGTAAAAATAGAGTAGGACCACCTGCTTGAGATCCGTTGTTAGCCGGGGTGGCTTAAGCATTTTTTGATCAAAACATGTGAACTAAGAATCCTCAAGTTTTTTTCATGTATTGTAGATAGCATAAATGCCCGTGGCATGCTGTCACTTGTCGTTCCACAGCTACTATCTGCTGTGGAACATGGAATTACAAGTGCCAGCATGCCCCATAAGTCTCCGTTTGTAACTAGGGGACAGTTGTAAGTCGGGAACTGCCTGTATAGTGATAAAGTGAGGCAGAAATAATATTACATTACATTGTACAACGTTACATCATGACATCCTCACCTTTGACTTCCCTCTATATTCAATTTACACCTATCTTGGTCGGAAGAACAAACATAAAAGACAGATAAAAACTTGTCTTATAGGCACATCTGAAAAAACAGACATAGGAACAGTGCTTCATATACAAGGCCTAAGAAATCTGAGCAATTCATCTACTGTGTAGGAGGAAGAGATACTGGAAGGAAGGAATTATCTGCAGAGGAGATTGTACAAATGAACAAGAAAGAATAAGGAAAAGAGAAATGGAAGAAAATGTATCATGAACATATCAGCAATGCGGTGGGTGTGCAGAAACTTTATAGAGAAGCAATGAAGCACCACCTTGGTGCTCAGCCCGGCGTACAACCACTGGCGCCCACAAGGAAGATGAATGTTTGAAGAAGGGGAGGGAGTATATATATACGCTCTTATATATAAAATATAAATATATATATAATATATATATATATATTATAAATAATATAATAAATATTTTTTTTAGTTTGTTTTATATATTGTTAAATCAGAAGTCCACACAGTGAATATCATAACATAGGGCAACTCACGGTGAATTAACGTTGGAGACAGACGGGCTGCGAGATATTGCACCTTGAGTTTGCTTTACAAAACTGCACATGCAAGAAAAAAAAGTGAGAAAACAAAATA
>JAODAL010021007.1:0-12500 GCA_025379985.1 Phyllomedusa bahiana | reverse complement strand
CTATCTATCTGTCTTGGTTAATTGGTTAATGATCATATTGGTTGGCCCCGAGAGGTCCCAGCTATATGGAGTAAGGACTTATAATTACTAGTAACTTTCTTTTTTTATTGGGACGGGGGGGGAGGGGAAGCGCTCTTGTTCAGGCACCAGCACTAGTAGAAACTCTTAGGCCTCGTTCACACGGCTTATTTTGCCGCGGATTGGCGCCATACTGCGCGCCGTATTTGCGCTGCAGTACGGCGCCAATCCGCGGCAACAATTACGGTTTAATCCACTGCTCTCATAGAGAACAGTGGAATCCGTCGCTCCTCCCCGCTCGGCGAATCCGCCGCGGGGGGAGAAAATGACATGCACATTATTTGCGGCGCGTACGCGCCGTAAATAATGCATTGTCTATGGGGCCGGAAGCGCTCCGCCGCGCTCCGGCCCCGCCCCGTCCCGCCCCTTATTCCCGGCAGATTTGTGAGCTCAATACGGCTCACAAATCCGTCGGGAATAAGCCGTGTGAACACGGCCTTAGGGTAGGTTCACACGGTTTATTTTGGGGCATATTTCGTTGTGTATTTAGAGCGTACTGTGCTCTAATACGAGCGAAATGCGCCCCATAATTCCGGTAATCCACCGTTCTCATAGAACGTATTGTACGCGCCGGTAGATAAATTACATGTGAGTAATGCATGACTATGGGGCCGGCAGGATGCCCACCCACGCGTTGCGGGAGTGAGCTCCGATCAGCGTGACTCCGCGAACACCCGGCGTAATTGCGGGTCGTACAGTACAAGGTTATAGTTCACACGGCTTATTTGGGCACGTATTTCAGCCCGTAATTCGCGCTGTACTGCGTGAATTACGGGCTGAAATACGGCCCAGTCATTACGGTAATCCACAGTTCTCATAGAGAACTATGGATTACGTCTCCTCTCCCCCGCCCGGGCGAATCAGCCGGGGGGGAGAGACGTGACCTGTCATTTCCTAGCGGCGGAACCGCGCCGCTAGTAATGATAGTCAATGGGCCGGCGAGGTGCCGGCCCCCCGCTCCTATCCACACGGCGTATTTACGGGGCGTAATTACACCCCGCAATTACGCCGTGTGAACATCGCCTAAGACTATGTTCAGACAATGTACTGCGGCGCGTACAGTACACACTGCAGTACATCGTGTGTTTCGGAAGCTCGGACATTCATTACTCGCGGCGCGTATTCGCCACAAGTAATTGACATGTCACTTATCTCCCTGCGCGTACAATACAATCGTATTGTACGCCCGGGAAGAGGAGGCGTAATCCATAGTTCTCTATGAGAACTATGGATTACTGTAATTTCGGTGCGCAAATACGCGGCGCACTGCGCGCCGAAATTACCTCGTGTGAACATACCTTTAAGTGGCGAAATTACCATTTAACCTCAGTGCTGTTTCGCCAGCAGTCATATAGGCTGCATAGTGAATTTCAGCAGCTACCTCACTGCAGCCATCGTGAGTAAAACCCACATCCATCTGCTCAGGAAGACTCGCCCATCTGACTTCCACATCTGCTTTTCTATCTTTCTATGTGCTGGAGGGAGCTCGGACAGATTGTCCAGTTCCCTGCTTTTCATCGTGGTGTGAGGCTTCTATTAGGAATAGTACTGTCTAACACTACTGTCTGGTGTTGCAATGAGAGGGCTGGTTTATCCACTTTGGACCCCTTTCAATATGCCCAATACGATAAGGGACCCAAACTGGGACACTTGTTATTACTCTAAGGCCGTGTTCACACGGCTTATTTCGGCGCGGATTGGAGCCGTACTGCGCGCCGGATTTGCACTTCAGTACGGCTCCAATCCGTCGCAGTCATTACGGTAATCCCCTGCTCTCATAGAGAACAGTGGATTCCGTCGCTCCTCCCCACTCGGCGAATCCGCCGGGCGGGAAGAAAGTGACGTGCACATTATCCAGGCGCAATACGTGCCGTGGATAATGCAAGTCTATGGGGCCCGCCCCGGCCCCGCCTCTTATTCAAGCCGTATTGCGGGTGGGATCTGGCCCGCAATTACGGCTTGAATAAGCTGTGTGAACATGGCCTAAGGGTATGTTCACACAGCTTATTTTGGGGTGCATTTCGCCGCGTATTTCGCGGTGTACTGTGCTCTAATACGAGCAAGATGCGCTCCATAATTACAGTAATCCACAGTTCTCATAGAGAACTATGGCAAGGTTCACACGGCTTATTGCCGGCATAATTGCGGGGACGGATTTCACCCCGCAATTACGCCGGTTGCCGTGCAGCGGGGGCGGGGCGGGGGGCCAGCAGCTCGCCGGCCCCATAGACACTCGTCATTCACGGCGCGTACACGCGGTAAATAATATGCATGTCACTTTCTCCCCGCTCGGCGGATTCGCCGAGCAGGGAGGAGACGTCATCCATAGTGCTCTATGAGAACTGTGGATTACCGTAATGACTGGGACAGATTCCAGCCGTACTGCAGCGCAAATACGGCGCTCACTATGGCTGAAATCAGTCCCAAAATAAGCCGTGTGAACGAGGCCTATGGATTACGACTCCTCTCCCCGCTCGTACAAGACGATCGTATTGTACGAGCAGGGAGATAAGTGACATGTCAACCCCCTCCCCCCCGCGTCGCAGGAATACGCGCCGATCAGCGCGAATCCCGAATACCCGGCATAATTGCGGGGCGTACTGTACGCCCCGCAATTAAGCCGTGTGAACATAGCCTAAGTCAGGGATGTCAAACTTATTGTCACAGAGGGAAACATCAGCATTATGGTTGCCTTCTTAGAGCTATTGGAGGTGGCTAAGGGGCCTGGGTAGGGCTGGCAGAGCTATGCCACTACCTGTGAGCTGCTGAACACAGCGCTGTGGGGATGCACATCAGAGCTCCAAATCCAAGATGGTACCCATTCCCTTTGCTAGCGGCACTGCCTCTGCCAGGTGCTGGCTGAATCCTCCAGGGAAAGTGTAGCGCTGGTCTTTCTGTGTCCAGACCTTGTCCATCCCTGACCGCTGTGTCTAAGTTCTAGCAGGTCGCATCAAATGATTTTGCGGGTCCATGAGCCTTGAATTTGACACATGTGCCCTAAGTGGAAAGCTATTGCCCATGCATTACACAGATGCCCATGAGAGTATCATGTAATGCTTTCCTGCAGGGAAAATTGAGAAATTGCCCAGCAGTTTGCCCTGAACTATAAGGCCCATTCCACGAGGTGGTGAAGGATTCCTAGTAGAGGGGGCACAGCCTTCGTGTGCTGCTGTAAGGCCTTGTCCCCACGGTTTTTCAGACGGTTTTTGGTTTGAAAACAGTCTGCAAACCGGGTGAAAACTTTTAACATGGGCCTCTATGGAAAACCTGCGCAGCGGTCACCAGAGAACGGGTTTTCCGCCTGGCGGTTTTTCAGAACGCCGGTGGCCCAAAAAACATAGAACACGTTCATTCTTCGTCCGGTTTTCAGGTGCAATATGAACATTTCTATGTGAAGGGCAGGGCCATCTTTTCCATATGGCACACTAGGTAGTTGCCCGGGGGCCCCACAAGTATGGGGGCCCCAAGTGGTATATGTATGTCACAGGAATACAAAAAACATACCCTGGTTGGCTTTGTTTATTTAACTGTTTGCATGTTTTAGGATGTACAAAAAGGTAAAAACCGTGGTGGAGCAGGGAGCCAAAGGCTCACTGCCCTGTCAAATAGTCTTGTAGACTCCTGCTGGTGTCCAGACATAAGTGGCGTGATAATATGGGTGTGCTTGGGGGCGCTCTAGGCATGGCCAAGTGTGATGTCATGTATTTTGGGAGGGCCCAATGCAGTGCTATACCCATGGGCCCATAATTCTGTTAAAACGGCTCTGGTGAAGGGGGAGGGCTAATCGTGGAGAAAAGTCGCCCCCCTGGTGGCCGTGTGCACAGCACGAAAACAGTGCAAATACCGGTCGGATAAACCGACCGGTATTTGTCCTGTGCCATGTGAACGGCCCCTAAAGGCTTCTTCAGGTGCTGTATGGTTTTGGGAGAAAATACATGCCGTGTTCCCGGGGTCTGGATGGAGCTTTTCCACTGGGGCTGTTTTAGAATATTACCTCTTATTTGGGGTAAAACGGGCCAAGAAAGTGACACCACAAAATAATTCTGAGCTCTGCGGTCACTTTCCTGCTCAAACAATGCAGTCGGTAGGACTGAATATTGGCGGCACTAAATCCTTACAGATCCCTACAGTCAGTTCATTTTACCAATGGGCTATTTTAGTGGTTGGTGGACCTAGACTGGGCACTGAGTCAGAAATAGGAAGCGTGCACTGACTAAAAGCTGTAAAGCGAGGCTCGGGGTACAGTACGGTTCCTTACGCTGTAATTGAAAGATTCGCTGCTGACATGGGACTGACTTCCGCCACCTCTTTGGCTTTTTGCAGCGCCAATTTCTGATTGGTTGCTTCTTCCATCTCCTCCTCATCCTATAACAGGAAAGACAAATTTTGTGACCCAAACACAGTAGAAAATGGTTCATACATATTTCAACCATTGAAAAATGTACTGTAAGGAAAAAGCGTCAGTGACATAATGTGACCTCGTACATTCTCCGCTTTGGATGACCTACCTACTTGTTAGAAGGGTCTTTGGATAATAAGTTGATAAAAAAAAAGTGTCCTTTTGCTAGGTCTGACCCCCAGCAATAAGTTGTAATTTGTGTGGAAATCTGGCAATAAGTGCACAGTTTCCCTGTAGCGCCCCTACAGGATAAACAAAGCATTACACAGTGCTCATTTAAATTAATAGGCTGTTTGCATTATACAGGGTAAGACAGGTCCTCCAGAGAGAGACACTTTCTTCATCATTGCTTTTCATGCTCATAAAGAGATGAGGACCCTCCACAGAGGACCCCTCTGAACTCAGGGTTTTAATAAGAGGAGGAAAAGTAGATTTTAAACTAGATGAGCTGTGAAGTTCTGCAAGAAATGGAGCTAGAAGCATCTATGGATCCACAGTCTGAGCTTTTAGTCTCCCTTATTCATTAGTTGGCACCAATATGCTAACTAACTTTTAGACTGTCAAGTGGGTTGGCTTTGTAGCTCAATTTTGAACAATGGAGAGCGCTCAGGTTCACCCCCCTGAGTAGTGCTGACCGCCCACTTGACAGTGTATAGGGTTAGGGTTATTGATTTTTGCACTGTTTATGTGTCATGAATCTGAGGACTCCTGAAACTGATCAGTACAAACTAGTAGCTTATTAGTGTACTGGTACCAATAGCTATGGGAGGATTGGAAGCCAAAAAATAAAAGCTATGAAGTCAGTGGAGAAGTCAGTAGATGCTACCAGTTCCATTTGCCAAAGGACCTACTCTTTAATGGAGATATCTGGTGTAGAAAATCCACTGTCAAATGCTCTGTTAGGTATTTCTGAGTTAAAGGGTTGTTCCCACCATAGACTTTGATGGTATATCGATAGAATATGCCATCAAGTTCTGATAGGTGCGAGTCCCATATGACTCAGGATTGGGCCCCTTAAAGTGTCGCTCGCAATGGAGAGTTTGCAAATTACTCTCCATTCTGTTTAATGGGAGTTCACAGTACAGTCGAACACTGTTCCCCTGTACTGGGAATTCCCATAGGACAGAATGGAGAGAACACAGCGCTGCCCTGTACTGGGAACTCCCATAGATCAGAATGGAGAGAACACAGTGCTCTCCTGTACTGGGAACTCCCATAGAACAGAATGGAAAGAACACAGCACTCCCCTGTACTGGGAACTCCCATAGAACAGAATGGAGAGAACACAGCTCTCCACTGTACTGGGAACTCCATAGAGCAGAATGGAGAGAAACACAGCGCTCCCATGTACTGGGAACTCCCATAGAACAGAATGGAGAACACAGCGCTCCCCTGTACTGGGAACTCCCACAGAACAGAATGGAGAACACAGAGCTCCCCTGTACTGGGAATTCCCATAGAACAGAATGGAGAAACACGACGCTCCCTGTACTGGGAACTCCCATAGTCCAGAATGGAGAGAACACAGCGCTCCCCTGTTACTGGGAACTTCCATAGAACAGAATGGAGAGAACACAGTGCTCCCTGTACTGGGAACTCCCATAGAACAGAATGGAGAGAACACAGCACTCCCTTTACTGGGAACTCCCATTACAACAGAAGGAGAAACACAGCGCTGCCTGTACTGGGAACTTCCATAGAACAGAATGGGGAACCAAGCGCTCCCCTGTACTGGAGAACTCCCATAGAACAGAATGGAGAACACAGCGCTCCCCTGTACTGGGAACTCCCATAGAACAGAATGGAGAGAAGACAGCGCTCCCCTGTACTGGGTACTCGCATAGAACAGAATGGAGAGAACACAGCGCTCCCCTGTACTGGGAACTCCCATAGAACAGAATGGAGAGAACACTGCGCTCCCCTGTACTGGGAACTCCCATAGAACAGAATGGAGAATCAACACTTTTGGGCTGGGCTGTGGAGTCGCAGTCGTGGAGTCGGAGTCGTCATAAAATGGAGCGACTCCGACTCCCAAACTATATAATAAGTTGGTCCAGTTAGTTCGATGCAAAGAGCAAGAGGAATTGGGTCCTGCCGGTGCTGCTGCTCCCATATCTTCAGGAGTGTAATTGATGACATGGAGCAGGCATAGCGCTGCCCCAGGGGAAAGATTCTGCTCCCATGGCAAACAGATTTTAGCTAAATTTTTCATCTGCTTTCAAAGAAGTAGAAGATCAACCATTCATCAAACCTGACTGTGGCTGAGGCAATTCCTTTATACCCTGACATTGTTAGAGATGTTGCCCCTTTGGTCACCGCTTTGCCCCCCACCCAAGTTAGTGTAGAGAGGCTGTTCTGTAGCCTGGAAATCATGAGATCAGATGTGAGGTCATGTATGCAGGATCTGGTGTAGGCAATGCTATTTCTCAGAACAAATTCAGAGACTCCACAAATGTTCCTGCAGGGTTTTGCATATTTACAATTTTTTTGGTGTTTTAAAGTCATATCCAATAAATATATTTTACACCGACAAGCAAAATGGTAACAATGTTTTGAACTTATGACTTTCAGGCTCCATATCTCACCATCCACTAGAGCTTTGTACATGAGGCTACTGTAATTTTATATACAGTCATCTTACCTATCTTATACATAAATTTGACTTGAAAGTATTTAGCATCTGCCTAGTTCTGCAGATTCTTTCCTGTAACTGCATTGTTACTGTTTGCTCCTAAAAATCAAAATGTTAATTTTTATTATTTTGTTAGTATTTGGGAAACCCACCTTTTGGTTTTCAATACTACTTGAATCCTTCTGGGCTCTGGATCAGATTAAAGCATGTCTTGATCAAAATCTGATCCCAGGTCTCTTCTACACATTCCCAATGTTGGTGCAGATGGATTTGGATACAAATACAGCTTTTTCTTTAATCTTACCCACAAGTATTCAAAAGATCAAAACATTGTTACCCTTTTGCTTCTCAGTGTCTGTTCTACCTTAATAGCTTGATTATTGTATCATACAATATGATAAACAGCCGGATGTTACCACTTTACTACAGTAAAGTTATCACTTAAACATGCGCCGTGTATGAGGGAGTCGGAGTCGGGAGTCGGATTTGGAGGTTTGGGAAATTGAGGAGTCGGAGTCGGGGCTTCGGCTTGCCGACTCCACAGCCCTGCTTTTGGGGGCCAGTTCCTGAAATAGATGGGACCTGCAACAATCAGACTTTGAGGGCATATTCTATTGCTTTGCAATCAAAGTCTTTAGTTGAGACATCCCTTTTATAAAGGGAGATCCCCAATTAATTTTCTTATCCATGTGCCAGAGAGGAGCATAGCTACAAGGAGTACGTCTCTCTGGAGGACCCAACATATCTCTGCATCACATACACAGCCTATTGATTTCAATGCGCCCCATGTGGGGGCGCTGCAGGAAAACTGAGCACTTGCAACTGGTTTCCCTTACAGAACACAGCTGATTGCTTCAGATTAGCTAATTTTCAGGGAACCAGAAGAATAGGATAGGGTCACCCTACATACCAATCAAACATAGATGAAAGCAAACACTACTTTGTATTTCTAGGAGATCGTGAGGTTATGATTACTGTATTCCTGATTTAAAGTGGTATTCTCTTTTCACCATTTGGCAGCCGTTTATACTGGTTGCTAAGCAGAGCTTGTGAAATGGAGGGGTGTGTTTCTCCTCCCAGCAGGGAGTAGCTTCACTCTCTGCAGACACGCCCCAAAGTGTGCTCCTGAGGTTTCATTCTGTGTGAGCCGGGGGAAGGGAGAGGTTCTCAGCTGTCGTTGGAAATGAAAAGCTAAGTGTAACTCGATAGTGTATATCTATATCAAAGGGTTCCCCTGTCCTGTCGGGTGATCGGAACACCCGGTGACCCAACAGAGCCCGAGGAACAGCTGCACAGTCATCCCTGGGGACCTAAAGTAGCCCCAGGACTGTCTGTGTAACAAGCCAGCGATCAGGGCAGACTGTGTGCTGTCCTGATCACTGCCTGTGTCAGACTGACACAGATAATAATGCATTAGCATATATGAATATGCTAATACATTACTAAGGGTAAAAAATAAAAAAAGTAACACAGTTCTCCCTTCATGGGATTTTTAAAAAAATTTAAAAACATAAAAAGTGCAAAAAAATTAAATAAATAATAAAATAAAAATAAATATTTAATATAAAATAATTGTGTATACATTACATATACAATAAAACCTATACATATTAGGTATCCACACGACCGTAATAACTTGTAGAATTAATCTAACAAGTTATTAAGTGTTAAATGTGAATGGTGTAAAAAAAAAATGTAAAAAAACTAAAACAATTATGCAATTATTTATAAGTGAACAAACTATTTCCCCATAAAGTCCAACTTGTCTCGAATAAAATGAGGCCTCATCCATCTGCGTCATTGAAAAAATAAAAAAGTTACAACTGTTGAAACGCAAGGAGGCAAAACCCTAAAAAATGTTCTGGTCATTAAAGGGGTTGTCTCACTACGAAGATCATAGTTGAAAATGTGGGGACCAAAAATCTAAGGATGTACGTCCTTGGTTACTATTGGCAAAGTGCTACGGTTTTAGAGAACGGGCTGGTTTACATGCGCTTTAGCAATGGTGTTTGTTTACTGGTCAGGGAAGCATTCTGTCCTGCCCAGGTCGTACACATGCAAAGGAAAGGCAGTGAAGAGGAGGGGCAGGGATGTGTGTATTGGCAGGCAAGGAGAAGAAGCAGTGAGAGGACTTGCAGGGGGATTGTGTGTATTGGCAGCGACATGCAGGGATAAGAGGCAGTGAAGAGCGGGGGAGGGTGTATTGGCAGCCAAAGGGATGTGTGTATTGGCAGCCACAGGGATGGAGGAGAGGCAGTGAAGAGGATACAATACACACAACCCCCGTGCATGTCCTCTCACTGCTTCTCCTCTTTGCCTGCCAATACACACATCCCTGCCCCTTCTCTTCACTGCCTTTCCTTTACATGTGCACGACCTGGGCAGGACAGAATGCTTCCCTGACCAGTAAACAAACACCGTTACTAGCACATGTAAACCAGCCCGTTCTCTAAAACCGTAGCACTTTGCCAATAGTAACCAAGGACGTACATCCTTAGATTTTTGGTCCCCACATTTTCAACTATGATCTTCGTAGTGAGACAACCCCTTTAACTACTTTTTAGGTGTTCGGCTTAAGGTGTTAAACCACAGCACTTTGCTTATGGTAACCAAGTACGGACAGGCTTAGATTTTTAGTCCCCTCATTTTCAACTATGATCTTCATAGCGAGAAAACCCATTTAAGGAGTGGACGAGCAACAGAACGCTTGCGCGGTTTAATCTCTATCTAGAACGTGCTTCAGTCGTCTTAGACCATAGTTAACTATCGAGAAATTATTTATAGCAGAGGTTCCCAACGCACTAATCACATACCTTGGTTAATTCCTGTGCGTTAGCCAGATTGTCAACAGCAATAGCTAAGAATACATTCAAGCGAGTATCTTACACAGATGGACGTTAAGGACAGAACATTGGGTTATAAATATCTACTCTGCTCTAATTCTATCTGCCAAAAAGTATAGATAAAACTAATGTTTGCTGAGGAGGTCTCTAGTCCAGAACCACTTTACTGCCCCCGATGCCTTAGGGTTGCTCATGGACTTTAATGGGAAACTCCAGCTTAGATGGGGCTACATAGCCAACAAATCTAAAAATGTAACAACCTGGTGTTTGGCTAATGATCACGTGCGCCTGGTTTCTGGGTCTGCAGCTGGATTTTGTCTTTGCTTTGCTCCCTGGTTACGTATTTCTGGTTCTGACTCTTTGCCTTTTCTTGGATTCTCCGTTCTTGGCTCTAACTCTTACGGTTCTGTGTCACTGGTTCTGACTCCTGGCCTGTTCATGGACTATGCCTACATCTTGCCCCCTGGACTCTCTTTTGTAGCGGACTTCTTGGTAGTGATCTAAGTCTGCCTGATCTTGGTATAGTCCTGTTCTCCTGGTTATGTTCCGGTCCTGATTCAAGTCCTTTCTCCATGTTCCGGCCCTATGACCACATTCCTGTCCTGTCCATATTCCACTCCTGTCCTGTGACCATATTCCTGCTGCGACCATGTTCCTGCCCTGGCACCATGTTCCTTACCTTTCGACAATGTTCCTGCCTTGGGACCACGTTCTAGTCTTGTGATCATATTCCAGTCCCTTGACCATGTCCCACTCCTGCCCTGTGACCACATTTCAGTCCTGTGACCATGTTCTACTCCTGCTCTCGGACCATAATTCGGTCCCGTGACCATGTTCCACTCTTGCCCTGGGACCATGTTCCTGCTGCAATCATGTCCCTGCCCTGGCACCATGTTCCTTACCTTTGGCAATGTTCCTGCCTTGCAACCACGTTCTAGTCTTGTTGCCATATTCCAGTCCCTTGACCATGTTCCTGCCTTCTGACCACGTTCTAGTCTTGTGATCATATTCTAGTCCATTGACCCTGTTCCTGCCTTCTGACCACGTTCTAGTCTTGTGATCATATTCTAGTCCATTGACCCTGTTCCTGCCTTCAGTCCACGTTCTAGTCTTGTGATCATATTCTAGTCCAGTGACCATGTTCCTGCCCTGGCACCATGTCCCTTACCTTTGGCAATGTTCCTGCCTTGCAACCACGTTCTAGTCTTGTTGCCATATTCCAGTCCCTTGACCATGTTCCTGCCTTCTGACCACGTTCTAGTCTTGTGATCATATTCCAGTCCCTTGACCATGTTCCTGCCTTCTGACCACGTTCTAGTCTTGTGATCATATTCCAGTCCTTGACCATGTTCCTGCCTTCTTACCACCTTCTAGTCTGATGATCATATTCCAGTCCCTTGACCATGTTCCTGCCTTCTGACCACATTCTAGTCTTGTGATCATATTCCAGTCCATTGACCCTGTTCCTGCCTTGCAACCACGTTCTAGTCTTGTTATCATATTCCAGTCCATTGACCATGTTCCTGATCTGGCACCATGTTCTTTACCTTTGACCCTGTTCCTGCCTTGCAACCACGTTCTAGTCTTGTGATCATATTCCAGTCCATTGACCATGTTCCTGCCTTCTGACCATGTTCTAGTCTTGTGATCATATTCCAGTCCCTTGACTATGTTCCTGATCTGGCACCAGGTTCTTTACCTTTGACAATGTTCCTGCCTTGCAACCACAATCTAGTCTTGTGATCATATTCCAGTCCATTGACCATGTTCCTGCTTTCTGACCACATTCTAGTCTTGTGATCATATTCCAGTCCATTGACCATGTTCCTGCCCTGACACCATGTTCCTTACCTTTGAAAATGTTCCTGCCTTGCGACCATGTTCTAGTCTTTGATCATATTCCAGTCCCTTGACCATGTTTGAGTCTTATGACCAAGTTCTAGTCTAGTGATCACATCTCAATCCCTTGCTCATGTTCCTGCCCGGTGACCAATGTCCTGCACTATGACCAGATTGCTATCACCATGTTCCTTACCGTCAACAACGTTCCTGCCTTGCGACTACATTTTATTCATGTGATCACATTCCAGTCCCTTGTTCCTGTTCTTGCCTAGTGACCAAAAACTTCTGCTTTGTGTCCATATTCCTGCCTGGTAACATCTTTCAAGTCCTGTCTTCACTCCTATATCCTATCATGGCTGCTGCCTTTGGCAACTGGTGACTATTCTGGTAATAGTCTCTTTGCAGGAGTTAAAGGGATTTTCCTATCTTAGTTTTAAAAAAATCTAGAGTATACGGTATATTAGCAGCTGTAGGTTTTAAGGCAGCATGAAAATTTGTGTAAAATGACAAATTTTAATTTGTAAAGACAAAATTTGAAACAATTGGTGAAGGTGGACAGGAAAGAGAGATATTTCTTATCTTAGACATGGCACATCCATAGGATAGTCTTTGATTATCTGATCAGTGTACATAACACCTCTGGGCCCACATCTATCCTGAGCATGAACCTCGGACTTCTTTGGCCCGACGGAAGGGGACCCTGCCT